>SNQJ01S0116874.1:0-17091 GCA_010110895.2 Picea sitchensis | reverse complement strand
CTTTTAATTGGAAATATTAAAGCACGAAGCATACATGCAAAAATAACACACAATAATATATTTGTATTATTATCGGAATATTGAATTACATCAACCTTATAGCTGCTATCAGATCCAACTTATTCCAAATGTGGAGAGAGAGATTGAGAGAATCTCTCAACAACCTCCAACAAATCATTAACAGATCCTAACCAATCCTATTGTAAGCAATATTTCTAACACCCTTCCTTATTCCTTACATTACAAATATTGGTACTGGAAATAAAAATACATGATTTTGTCTTGATTTGGGTGTCATCAACATTTATACCTTCTTCTGAATTTTGTGGACAATGCTTTTCTCACACACATTTCAAGCTGACACTTCATTCATCTAAGATATACTAGTTTCTAACCATCACTAATGTAATTGTAGTGATTGGAAATTCTAGACATACTTCGAAAAATAGTTTAGGAGTCAATCATACATTCTGACCTGTATCATGTACACAAACTCACAAACATACAAATATAACTATTTGTTCCTGAAGCACTGAAGTACAACAAGAATCAAGAGCTTACAATACATATATCTAACATATATAACCAATAACTATATTCTATAAAAGTTTGAGAGGTGATTGAGGAGGTTCATCATCACTAGATGAGGATTCATGAATATCACCTAGTGAGTTCTCAACTATGTTAGCTGACGTTTTCCATTGAGAATATCCCTAGCATGTGTTTTTCAATTCAGTGTTGTATGTCCACGTCTTCGACCGTAAAAGCATTCAATGTTTTTATTTGTTATAACTATATTCTATAAAAGTTTGAGAGGTGATTGAGGAGGTTCATCATCACTGGATGAGTATTCATGCATATCACCTAGTGAGTCCTCAACTATGTTAGCTGACTCTTTCAGTTTTCCATTGAGAATATCCCTAGCACGTGTTTTTTGCAATTCGATGTTGTATGTCCACGTCTTCGACCGTAGAAGCATTCAATGTTTTTATTTGTTCTTCCTTTGAAGAGTAGTGCAATTTCATCTTGTGAACTGACTTCTGTGTCACCTTCCTTCATCCTCTTTTCTTCTGCTATGAGCGTTGAAATCATTTAATCTAGAGTTCGAGAGGGTAATTGAGTTAAAGTAAAGATAACATTGTCATATTTTGGAGATAAACTATTCAGCGAAATTTCTTTTGCATCATCTTCATCGAATTTAGATTCGATCTCTGCCAATTGTGCTAACAAAGACTTTAGATAATTTATGTGAGAAGATAATGATACTTCTTCATGCATTTTTAATTTGAATAGTTGTAATTTTAATGAAAACTTGGCATCTACAGCCTTTTCCCCAAATATGTGACTCAATTGTTTCCACATTTCTTTAGAAGATTTTTCTAAATTTATTAGGTGTAGTTGGGAATCTGCAAGAGACAGTCCAAGAATGGACTTGGCTCTATCCTCTTTTTCTCCCATTCAATTAATTGCCTGGGATCTGTAGGTGCCTTATTTGTACCTTTTATTATTCCCCATAAATTCTTATGCATCATTTGAAGTTGTATCTTTATTTTCCAAGTATGGAAGTTAAGACCATTAAATTTTTCCAATGCAATATTCTCCATATCAAAAAACTTAATCAGAAAACAAATACCTCTTGATGTAAAATACCTCTTGTTGTAGCATCTCCCTCTTTCCTTAGACAAGGCTATTTATTTTTTAATGCAGATGAGAGAATAAACAATAGTACCAGATGGATCACTTGGGCATGAATACAGGATGAATCACAGGCAGCTACTCCTGCTTTAATAATATAAAATCTGGCAGGAATGGTAAGTATCGTCTTTGTCTCCTGGAGTGTCTTGATTGGGGACAAAATCACGGTTCTTTGTCAATGATCAATGATGAAACCAACTATTGGCGATGAAAACAATGATATGCGCCCTCCATCAAGCTCCAACAGTCGGAATAATGATATGGCATGCGCCCTCCCTCAAGCTCCAGCAGTCAGAATAATGAACTGACAGGGACGAACATTGGCACTATCAAATGGAGGCTTCTGCTCTTTCTGCGATCAATGGAATAAGCATTCAGTTGAAAACCAAAACCCAATATCAAATCTCTTGTCAGATTCTAGAGTTGTGGTAGTGTTCAACGTGTAACTTATCTCAACACTCAAAACTAATCACGCTGAAACTAATCACAGGGACTGCTCTTCATGAAATCAGAGATTTATCACGTCTTTTGACTTCAAAAAGTAGTGACGTCCTCTCAGATGCACAGACCACCGATGGCTTGATACGAGAATGTATTGCACTCTCTCCTGAGCTCTCATACCAAATTGGAAATATTAAAGCACATGGCATATATACATAAATAGCACACAATAATATATTTGTATTACTATCTGAATATTGAATTACGTCAACCTTATATAGCTGATGTCAGATCCATTATCTCAAATGTGGAGAGAGAGGTTGAGAGAATCTCTCAACAACCTCCAACAAATCCTCAATAGATCCTAACCAATCTTATTGTAAGCAATATTTCTAACACTTTTTCATTGGAATCCGTCCAAATAGATCTTGGTGAAATCTCTATTTTTCTATTGGTTAAATTGCATTTTTGAATGGATAAATGGATTCAGCACCCAAAGCACTCCAATTATACAAGCTCAATCAATTCAATTACTTAAATCTCAAATTCCAACAATTTTTGACGGGATTTCAGAAAAAAAAATTGATCCAAAAACATGCCAATAAAAACTAAAAAAAAAAAAAACATTTTTTATAAATTGATTGTGCTAATATATTTACGCCGATAGGCGTCCCCCCTATTGGAATTGATGAATTAATCAGCCTTTTAATTACAAATTCTAATCTTAGGGTTAAGAATCAAAGATGCTAGCATATTCTTCGTCGTCGTTGCAAATCAATGAATGAGATTTAATTTGATAACTTCCTTGCATTTATGAATGTGTGCGTTTTCCTTGTTTACTTTTTTACTTTTACTTAATATGATTAAAAAATTACTTTCCTCAGTATTGAATGCCACGTGACTCATTAACCAGAATTAATATGTATAAAACGGTTCATTACACAGTCTTTTATGGATGTGAAGCGCGTGTCTGTCTCATGATGAAAACACACGCGTGGTTTGGACGCCCTTTCAAATTCCAGCCGTAATTCCTTTTACTTGCTTCCACGTTCAATTTAGGGTTGCCACGTTCAGAGCCCGTGTCCCTCACAGCTAGTCTGAGAAAATTAAAATTTGAATCGGAAAATGATCGTGGGGCCTTTTAAAAACCGAAATGACAGAAAAATCGTGAGCCGTAATTCCTTTTACTTGCTTCCACATTCAATTTAGGGTTGCCACGTTCAGATCCCGTGTCCCTCACAACTGGTCTGAGAAAATTAAAATTTGAATCGGCAAATGATCGTGGGGCCTTTTAAAAACCGAAACGAATTATGAGCAGCAATTCCATTACCACGAATTTCGCATGCTATTACACACAGGGAGGAAACCTTGCTTGCTGCGACCTCATTCACATAGAGGGAAAACCTTGCTGCGACCTCATTCGCATAGAGGGAGGACGGAATTGTTGCATTCAGGTATCTATTTTTTAATTTACGTGCTCACTCCATCAGTCTGTGTTTTAATTGAGTCTGCGCCCTCTTTTATTGATCATGATTTGCTTTTCTCATCAGGAATTGTTGCCGATCAAAAAACTAAAAAAAATCTTCTGCAATTTGATTAATTTATTCAGGCATCCAAGTACAGATACTAACGCGCGCACTCCTTCACTCTATTTAAATAATCTATCCATGCATTTGGTTCTTTGCTATCTGATTTTGTTTTCTCTCCCATGAATTTGTGTAATCATAATTTGTGTAGAAATTCTCGAGCCTTGATTTTACCATTTCTATTTGGGACCGGATTCTTACCAAATCCGCCCCATCGATTTCACTGAACCTCAAATCGCTATATACTGATATATACAGTGCCTGATACTGTATTCAATCATTTTTTGTAGAACAGTTTGAAAATTTGACAAAGACCGCTTTGAATTTAGAATACAAATGATAATCCAGTTGCACACAACAAATTAAGTAAATAGACTTCTGTAATTTCAGAATAGAATAGGGGTTATGGCTTTGCAGATGGCCTTGATACAAATGCTATTGAGCATTATTGCTGCATGCTTTGACATGATAACCTTTTTCCTTGTTGATGGCGACGCCACTCCTCATTATCGCTCCAGGTTGGCCGCGTCTCCCGTGAAATCTCACTAAAATCGATATTACTTCAGTGCCTGATACTGTATTCAATCATTTTTTGTAGAACAGTTTGAAAATTTGACAAAGGCCCCTCTATTGAATTTAGAATACAAATGATAATCCAGTTGCACACAACAAATCAAGTAAACAGACTTCTGTAATTTCAGAATAGAATAGAGGTTATGGCTTTGCAGATGTCCTCGATACAAATGCTATTGAGCATTATTTCTGCATGCTTCGACATGGTAACCTTTTTCCTTGTCGATGGCGACACCACTCCTCATTATCCCTCCAGGTTGGCCGCGTCTCCCGTGAAATGGCACTAAAATCGATATTACTTCGTTAGATTTTAAAATACTGTTTAATTCATCCTCCGAGGGCAGACTGGGCGTAGAGGTGACGGAGGCAATGATTTAATATATTTAAAATTTTATATTTAAATTTAACAATGATTTAACATATTTAAATTTAACAATGATTTAACATATTTTATATTTAGATTTAACAATGATTTAACATATGTCTGGTAGGATAGCAATACTTTTACATGATCATATCCGTCGTCAATATTCATGCTAAGCAGTATCGAATGTTGAGACTGTTGGATTATAGGATTTATATCATATTTTTATAATCTAAAATCTACTTGAAGTAACTTTAATAGAAGTAGTTCAATAAAACACTTTATTCAAATTATCATCATAATTTAAAATGGTTCATCTCTTTGATGTTCAATATGCTATAATATTTCCTCTACAACGCAGTAAATGAAAAAGTAAATGAAGGTCTTGATTTTAAAACCATAGACTACAACGCAGTTGATTTACATTGCAATTAAGAAGGTTTTGTTTTCTGTGAATTAATGGAGTCGCTGAGTGGTATAGTATATTATTAAAATTAGCGTTTTCCTAGAATACAGTATATTATTAAAATTACGGTTTGGAAGATCTAGTTTACTCTATATGCAGTAGGATATAATAATTTTACATAATCATATCAATCGTCAATATTAATGTATCAGTTTAGCAATGTATCAATTAATAACTTACATATTAATTAAAGTATCAGTGTGCTAATGTATAATGTATCAACATTAGGGTATATCAATTAATGTATCAGTTTTAAATGTCATAAACCCTAATATTTATTATAAACTTAAATTAGGGTTTATAATAAATATTAGGATTTAAATAATGTTGATATATTTAGCAATGTATTAAACCCTAATGTTGATACATTGTTGCTATAAACATTATCTAATACATTAATATATTTAATATATTACGATATACAGTTTGTTCAGATCTAATTTGTAAAACATTGTATATGTAAATAAATTTAAATTTGTATATCGATTTGTATAAACAGTTTGTTCAAATCTAACTAGATTTTCTTAACTAATGTTTGTATAATTTTGATGTTTATGACCAGTCTGTTTATATTTGTAAAAAACTGATACATTAATTGATATACCAAATAACTTAGGGTATATCAATTAATGTATCAGTTTTAAATGTCATAAACCCTAATTTAAGTTTATAATAAATATTAGGGTTTACAAATATTATTATATAAATACCCTAACTTATATGACCAATCTGTTTTATATTTATAAACTGATACTTTAATTGATATACCCAATGTATCAATTAAAGTATCAGTTTAGCAATGTATCATATTAATACCCTAACTTATATGACCAATCTATTTTATATTTACAAACTGATACATTAATTGATATACCCAATGTGTCCGATTAAAGTATCGGTTTAACAATCTTGTACGATACTTTAATGTTTGTTATTAATGTATCAACATTAGGGTTTTAATTATCACATTTAATGTAAAAAATGGATAATATGTGGCTGTTTATAGCACATTAAACTTTAATGTGTATTTAATATATTAAAGTATCAATGTGTTAATGTATGTGATGTATTAATGCAGCGGGTTGGTAAAATAATATTAATATTATTAATATATTGATAGAATAATACGATAATGTACTAATTAAATAATACATCCAAATGGTATTTGAATTAATCACATAAAATAATAAATACAAATTATTAAATGTATTAAAGTGTTAAAGTATTAAATGAGTTCATATCTTTTGTACGCTCTTAGGGTTTATGACATTTTCAATGGAAATTTTTTATCAAGAAAAATATTTAAGAATCAAAATTCAAAGATACGACAATAATGAATAATGGTTTTCAAAAAGCATACAAAGGAAGGTTTTATCTTTCACGACATTTTTTTTAAAATTAGGGGTTTCGAGCATTTTGAAAATTAGGGTTTATGACATTTACAACATTTAAATGATTAGGGTTTATGACATTTTACAACATTTCTGAAAATTAGGGTTTACAACATTTATGAAAATTAGGGTTTATGACATTTACAACATTTATGAAAATTAGGGTTTATGACATTTACAACATTTACAACATTTTCAGAAATGTTGTAAATGTCATAAACCTTAATTTTCAGAAATGTTGTAAATTAAGGTTTATGACATTTTCAATGGAAATTTTTTATTAAGGAAAATATTTAAGAATCAAATTCAAAGATACCAATATGTGAATAATGGTTTTTCAAAAGCATACAAAAGTTTATCATAGATATGTTTTTTTCATAATTGTCATAATTCGATTTTTTTTTTTTGTTTTTTACTCTTTGTTATGAAATGGTCCAATTAATTTTGAATTTTTTTTCAGTGTTCAAATGCCTATGGATCCGACCATGTGGAGTTCTTTTCCATTTGATATTTTGCAAATGGTGTTTATATGGATTCCTTTATCAGTTTTGACTAAGTTTAGAATTGTTTCTAAATGCTGGAAGAACGTTTTAGAAAGCCAATCTTTCTTGTCATAATGCAACCAAATTTCCATGAATGAATTTGGATTTCTTATCCCTTTATTCCATGATCGAAAAAAATTATTTCGTTGGAGAATACCTTAATCAAGATGGGCGCATTTATCGTTTTCTTGTGTCGTTTATTGATTCTAGATACAGAGTTGAGTGTACAGTTGGATCCATGGTTTTGCTATCTTTTCCAACAGAATACTCCCATTGCAGCAATTATTTTGTGATGAATCCATTTACGAGGCCTTTAGAAATATTAGTTTGTATATCGGTTGGATATGGTGGTTTCTTTTCACTACTGCAAAATGTGTTTGCCAATAAATATGATTGAGTTGTCTTGAAACATGTTTATAAAAGGATTCAGTCGAAGTATTACATTTGTAGCAGCCTTGATAGAGGTGTGGAGGGAATGAACTTCCTTATGGTGGCGCACTACACCCCTAAGGATGTAGTGTTCTATAAGAATAAACTATTTTGGTTGTATTTAGACAAAGATTATGAAGAGTACCCTCATATTGAGGGTACACACAATCTATTGGTTGGATGTTTTCAAAAATTAATGGGGGTTTTCATTTGTTTCCATCACAGACATACAATGTATGTCATTAGCATTATACAATAACCGACTGATATGTCTCATCAGTGGTTCAACCTCGTATGGTCAATTGAGGAAGTTGAAAATTTCTAGTTTGGTCAAGCCTGTTCTGAACCAAGATTTGACTATTTTGAGGATGATTGGGGATTCAAATGGACCTTATTGGAAGAATTTTCTCTGAGGATATAAATAAAAAATGCCTTGGTTATCTTCCATTTCGAGCATTGCATGGGACAATTCTTATGTGCAATTACAACAACATTCCCTTCATGTTCTACAATTTGATTACTAGGTTGTGTATTTCTATTGCTATTGATAATGTATCCAATGAACAGAGCTACGGGTTCAACTTTACTACAGTTGAGAATTTCAATGATCTTATTGAAAGTGGTTATGTTTTTCCACTTATTCCAAATATGGACTCTATTGATGACATTCCAACATTGGGCATCGATATGATGTAATAGGTCATTAGGCATCCTTTAAGCATTTATTACTATATTTTAAACTTGTTTTCTCAATTTAATAATGTTTTCTCATTGGGAATATATATGGTTCTAACATATATCAAGATATGTGTTTAGTAATGTTTTCTCATTGGAAATATATGGTTCTAACATGTTATTAAAATTTTCATATTCATATCATATTTTGATTATTTAATTATATATATATTTTCATATATGAATCTGAAGATCTGTGTTTAATAATGTTTTCTCATTGTGAATATATATATGCTTCTAAAATGTTATTAGAATTTTCATATTCACTGTAGCTTTAATATTTTGATTAATAATAATTTATATATTTTTTAAAGTTTACTTTGCATATAATTTTACTTTTACTTGTTAATATGCATCGAAATTTTAATCTCTCTTCTTGTAGAAATGCCCACTGAAGGAACAAATGGCTGTTCTACAAAAGCATTAGATCGCGACAGCCGATGAGAGAGTTAATGCACTTAGTCGTTCACGCTATCAAGAAAAAAGGATGCAATAAATGAGCGTGAGAAAGAATTCTATGTCATTAGAGGAATTGGGAAAATACTTCTGAAGCGGATTTTCCCATTAGCCCGTGAAGTATGGTAGTTTGGAAGATATCGTACAAAGAACATTTCCCATCAATGTTTCATTCCTAGAACCTTTTCATAATCCTACTATTTCAACTATTTCACAATATTCTAACAACCTTAATTTTATTGGGGAAACTTATCGTATTCCGGAAGATCATCATGTACATAGGCTATGTATGAATGAAAACCTCCATACTTCAACCAATGGAAGTGCAAGTTTAGATCACGGAGTAAGGAAACAAAACATGCAGGATCGAGTTACTAATGTCATTCCAGAAAATGTGCCATCTACTGAAGTGCATGTTCGTCATGCGCTTGCTCGTTTGCTGGAAAATTTGCGAACTCCTCATCCTAACATCGATTCTTCCTTTCACAACCCTCATTCTGAAGAAAATGTTGCACCACCAATAGAATCAATCATCCCACATACTATTTCACTTGGAACAACAAAGGTATTTTAACCATCATTCATGATGACTACATTTGAACTTCTTTCCCTTTATTGTTGACTTTAATCATTTTTTTCTTTACTCAGGACATTGTTCACTCCAATAGAGGTATAGAAATGAACTATGTTCATCTTGAAAAATATCATGTTACAATTCAACGAGAAGAATCTCATCACCTCCCTTCAAATCTTCACGGACCATCCCAGTGGCAACCAAATGTTGATGTTATGTATTTGATTTTCTATTCTTCTTTACAGTTAGAGTCCTCCCTTTTCACACTTTGATTGACATCTAACGTTTACTATATTTTATGAATACCATTCAATTCTATCAGGATAGAGAAATGTACTCCATAAATTTAAGGGAAATACCAGTTGGAAGTAATAGGCCCAATTCGCCTGTTGAAAATTTGGGTGGCCCCTCTCACATTGTTATTGATGAAGATGATAGATTATGGAGGTCATTTTACTCTTCCCATTGTTGGTCAACATGATCCCATGCCTAATGGACATATACAGTTTCATCCCCGCATGATTGTAGTACATAAAAAATTTCGAGTGAAGATAGATAACCTCTCCATTGCTCAAATGTGCCATGTTTGCCATGAATCATATCTTGGAATCCAAGTTGTGATGGGGTATGAAGGACCTATTTGTAAAAGGTGTAATTAGGAGAGAGGTTCCCATCGTTTTCTCAATGGAATCACATGGATCCTGGTGAACAACATCATGTTCTAGGAGTACTTACCCAAGTTGAAGAGATGCTCATAGTACGTGTAAATCCTATATTGCAAGTAACACATGCTTGTGGTGGGAAATATAAATATAGTGTGGCCACACTATCAACTTTCCACGAGATATTTCTATGATTGCTAGAAATCTTCCACGGCGTGTTGAAGATCTTGACTTTTCTTAATTGTGAGGAGACATGGTGCCCAATCTAAATATTATAAATGTTGCGATCCAAGAGATCACGGGGTCATGAATACATTGTGTCTAAAAGGAAAATTCAAATGGACAAATTTATCAAGATGTTCAAATTGACATGGACTCAGTTACTGCTCTCCCAAAAAACCCAACAGATTCATCAACTAGGCTTGAATTTGTTGATTGTGATATTGAAGAAAGCGGATAATAATGTTGCTTGCTGACATTCGAGGTTTCCTCGGCGGATTTACACTCTCATCCTTCATCTTTTGTTGCTTGGATACCCAATGAATGTAGAGAAATCGAAGAAATAGAACATTTATTGAAAATGTTGAGTCCTCACCTATTGAACCAATCGACTGGCCATATATTGGTTCATCTCCAATTAATAAATATAATACTGAAGGGTTATTAGACATGGAATTCCCAACATTATTCCCCCATTTGGTGAAATTGGTTGTATCCAGGTATTTGTAGCATTCAACTTCATGAATATGGATTACATTTTCTCATATATTTTGATTAGATATTTGGAAGCCATCCTCGCTTTGATACTTCTTATTAAACATGATATCTTGAAATCGAAGCATGACTTCTTTATAGGTTTTGTAAAGAAAATATACACGATAACTCCCCAACAACAATTGAAGCATTGTGTCAACAACTCTTAGATTTACCTGATAATAAGTTGGTTGAACATCTTATGCAATTTTTTTCTTTAGTTAGAGGTACAAGGGCCTATTGGACAAAATTTCGTACTGAACTTACTGACATGATTAGTCAGTTGGGTTGTCCAAATTTGATTTTTACTTTGAGTGCAATTGGCAAAAAGTGGCTAGACTTGCATAAAGTCATTCCTATAAATGAAAATTCTCATGGTTCAAATCAACATACTTTAAAAATTGAGAATGTTATCAGGTACCCCCATATTGTTGCAATGTTTATGCATCATCGATTCAATATCTTTCGAGAAGAAGTCATCCAAAACATCTTGGAGCTAAAGACTTTTGGTATAGGTTTGTGTTGTCGTATTTATGCTAGCAAATTTTTCTGTTGTTTTTCTTGTTGTTTTCTACTATATATACTTACTATATATTATTTTGTTTAGATATGAGTGGCAACATCGAGGATCAGCTCACATCCACAGATTCTTATGGTTGCAAGGTGCTCCAAACGTGGAAAGATTAGATTGGTCTAATCCTTCGGATGTGCATACGACAAAGACATATTTTGATAGATATGTAACGACATGGAATCCGAGTGACATTCATCGTTGAAACATTATGGTTCCTCGAAGCATAAATGATGATCCATGCCTATTGAATACAACTTAGATATTTTTCTTCCAATCCTCATGATGATTATGAACATTTGTTGAACCGTGTTCAAAGATATACGAAGTGCAGCGTAGATTCTTGCTTACACAAGAAAGGTGATATTCTCAGTTTTCGCTACAATGCTCCATGGGAGGTTCGGGATGAATCACTATTATTCATAGATGAAAAATGTAGAAAGAAATATGAGCCAACACGAAACGATGATAGGCTAAATGTCCATAATGTAGATCTTCTTGCAATGTGGCGTGAAAATTTTGATTGTCAACCAGTGGTTTCTCGATATGTTGTCTTGAAATATATTGCTAAGTATGCTTCAAAAGAAGAAAATATGTCGTAAAGTTATCAAGATATGTTGACTACAATTTCAAATTCGAGTGCATGGAGGATATGTCTGCATCACAGAGAAGATTCCTTCTTTGAAACACTTGTTGATAAGTGACATTGGAGCCAAGAAACTTGCATATGTTACTAAAGCTACCTCTTGTACTTTGCTGTAGAAAATTTGTTTCCTTAAATGTTGGTAGAAAAGTTTTTAAAAAAGTGCCAAAGGACATAGTATTTCCTCTCCTAATATTTTTGTTCAAACATATCAACAAATACCTTCTTTTATTGAACATTTGTGTTTGATTGAAGCAGCAAGATCTTGGAAATTTGATGCTAAACGTAAGAAAGAACAATGGAAACATAGATATGTTCATGCAATTGTTAGAGTTTGGCCACGTTTTTATTCTATCTCCGATGAGGCTTTTGAAGACTTCCATACTTTCTATTGGGATATATTTCTTTTGTACAAATTATTTAGGAACATTCCCTTAGATATTGGCCTTTCAAATGATACAGTTATTGAAAATTGGAGAAATTTTTGATATCGAGCATGGCATGTTGATCGTGCCCCTATCTCTTTGGAAAATGTTGAAGATGATGTGGAATCGCAGGAACAAACAACTCATGTGGAAGAAGATTTTGATGAATGGCAACTTTTATCTTGGTTGGTTCCTCCTAATAATGTCAATATTTATGACCTTCACACTCTTGGTCAAAGAGACTTTGAATTTTGTTTTTGATTGGGACAAAACAAATTTGTTTCAAATGATGTTACTTGAGGAAGAAGTGATTAACATAAAATGCAAAATCATGGGGTGTTATTGTTGAAAATCCGCATCCGACATCTCCATGTCCATCTTCCTTGGCAGAGAAGCAACGGGTTGCTTTTGATATAATTTTACAACATTCCATTGAATATCCATGTCTTGAACCTCTTCTAATGATTGTTTAGGGAACTGCAGGCACTAGAAAATCTTTCCTTATTCATTGTATTTCTCATGCTCTTTCTACTTCATCGGTTGATGGAAATAGTCCTTTTCTTTTTACTTGCTCCAACATGAATAGATGCTTTTAATATACATGCAAAACAATACACTCAGCACTAAATTCCTATTAAGGATATGAGACCACTACAGGGGCAATCTCTAGCAGTATTTCAAGAGGAAATGAGGCATATTATATATATTTTGATAGATGAAATGAGGTTTTTAGGACCAAGGTTATTCATATAGATTGATTCTCGATTACGAGAAACATTTCCGGAAAATAAATCCTCTCCTTTTGGTGGTAGATCTATTATTCTTATTGGAGACCTTGGTCAACTTCCTCATGTCAGAGATAAGCCTTTGTATGCAGGTAATATAGTGGGGAAAGTCTTATGGAAAAAATTTAGGACCATTGTCACCTTGGATACAATATTTCTATAGCAAGGAAATGATCTGAAACAATATTCTTTTTGTAATCTGTTAATGAACATAAGAAATGCAGAACCCTTTTTGATGATTGGGAACTTCTTATGTCACGGGTTCATATGAATTTGCCTCTTGAACAGAGAATTTTATTTAATTCATCACTTCACTTGTTCCCAAAAAAATATTTGAGTGAACTTGCATAATGGGCGGTCAGAATCATTAAATTCTCCAATTGCATGATGTGTTGCTGAGCATACACGACGAATAGAAATTGTTGGTGTCGATGATGATCAATTGGAACGTGAAGTTCTCTTATGCCTAGGGCAGTGTGTCATGTTGACATGTAACTTATGGGTTGAATCTGGCTTAGTAAATGGTGCTCTTGGTTACATTCAGAATATATTCTATATGTCTGGCTCAAAGTCTCCTCAACTTCCAATGTACACCATTGTTCTTTTTGATAAATTTGTTGGTGTTCCATTTGTTGAATTAATCCAAGCGTTGTGCCATCTGCACCAGTTGTGAAGTAAACAAATTCCTCGAGATGTGGGCCCTTACTTTATTCAAAAATCACAGTGGTTGACTTTAGAACGTGCAACTGTTGATATTGGAAACAAAGAGTAGCAAGGGTTGACCTTCACATCTATATCAAGAGTCAAATCAATAGATGGTTTATGTATATCACCACCTTTCTCTTTTGAGCGCTATGCAAAGATGAAAATAGTGCATATGTTACAATTAGGAAAAAAGATGAGGAACGATTAAAGTCCATATCATTGTAACATCTTATTTCAATTTTTTCAATGGGAATTATTGATGTCTATGTTAAGTTCATTTTTTTGTCCTTTGATACTATTTTTTCAAATAATCTATTGTGAATGTTTGTAAAAACATGTACATGTTCAATAAATCCAAATTACTTTTCAAAAAAGATATTACATGGATTTTCAATTTGGTATATTTATGGTTGCGACATGAAAAGAAAATTCCGTTTAGTTGTTATTGCCACATTGTCTATTTGGGATGAACGAAAACATTTCCATTTCAAATGTTTCCTTTAAACAAATACTTATTTTTAGTGATTCAGTTTTTCTTGTAGAACATTTTTTTAAAGGGGTCACTATAGCTATTGTATTCATAATGCGTGAGAATGAATGTTTTGTTTTTTATTTTATTTTTCCATCCATTACTAAATATATATATATATATATATTTTCTTTTGAACATACAACTATGGATAATGAAATTTCATCAAGATTTAATTCGACAATACAGGATATCACAAATCAACAATAATTTCTTACTGGACTTCAAGACATGATTACCGGGAGAAGTGGAACTCCTACCCACATGTTCGATGAGACTTTGGATATTTTAGCTAAGTTGAAAGATATGGTTCGTCACTTTCAACATATTTCTGACAGAGAAGCTTGCAGAAAACTACATGGAGAATGGCTCCAACGAAAAAGGGGTCGTCAAGTTATTGTTGACATTAATTGGTGTTGCATATGTGATAAATCAGTTTGTAATTTGGAATAGGTTAATTTTTTGTTTACCATTTAAGGATTTTTCATGTGTTGGTTTTTGGATACTATATTATATGTGCTTCAAACCATTAATTTAAATACAAAATTTCAATTTTTTTTAAGATATTGACCATTGATTTTTATTATATTTTCACAAGTCTATCAACTAAATTATTGTTTTCCATATGTTGCAATGTAATACACTTAAATTTATTCAAATTTCTACACCAAAGATAAGCTTTATTTAATATCTAAATGTTAATATGGGTCTTCCCATTCAACTTGTTTATCTTTTTCAGAAAAAAATTCTCAATATAATATTATAATATAACAATTGACAACTAAATTAATGAATGTTCAACATTATTTCATGGATTTTTAATGTTTTCAATTGAACTCACACTTTTTGAAGTCTAAAATATTGATGTTAACTTCATAAATTGATTGTCGTTCGCGAGTTTGGCCATCGACAAACTTTTTTATGTATACTAGAATACCAACTTCACACATACCATCTTTCCTCCTCAAATCTCTCATTAAATATTACTCTTAATCAGTTTTTTACTTTTAATTTACCACTATATCACATGGATTTATATTTAATGGCTTCAAATATAACTATTCTAATATCTCTATATATCCCTCAAGGAAACTAATACATTTATACAACACTTCATGTAAAGTTGCAATCTCAATAAACCTCGCATTTCCTTCCATGCACATAAGAATCATGGCATTCTTTGAAAACCATGCAGCCAGTGAAACACGAAAATTCCTTTTAATTTTTTGTTACAATGAACTTCATACCATATTTTACAATTGTGAGGTGATGTCGAGAATGTGATGAAACATTCCATATGGTTTGATATATGCGTATCCCTCATTTTGTGTACCCATTCAGCATACACAACCATTCTCAATTTCAAAACTCTTTCCTTGATGCATTTTGATGGTGACCAATATTGATGTCTAGTTCATCAAATTATTAATGTCGATATTTCGCAATCTGACATTGCAATGTTACCTTCATGCTAAAACATTATTATATTGCGATATCGCGGCAGGAGTTAATATCACGGCGTTCATGTTCATACCATTTATGTTACAAAAGAAACTCTTTCCTTTGTGATAATCATTTGTTATACATGACAGTATGACATCATAGACTTGTTATAACTATATGATGAACCATAGCACCCCGGTGGTCTCCGATGCATATTTTCCAGCGTCACATTGTGACAAACATTTCAAGCGTCGCGCTGGCGAACATATTTCTTGTTGCTATGTGATGCATACGAACCTAATGTAGCAATGTAGCGTAGTAAATGCCACAATGCAATGTGATGTCACACCAGGCGAAACTGTTTAAATGTCTGTCTTGTGAACGCAACCCTTGTTGCTATGTGATGCATAGAACCTATTGTCACATTGTGACGTAGTAAATACTAACAGTACAAATGTGACGTCACACTATGACAAACCAAATGTCACAATATTTTGACCAGGCCATAACCCCATGTTGCTATGTGATGCATAGAACCTAAATATGACACATAGCCCTACATTGCAACCCCTTGTTGCTATGTGATGCATAGAACCTAATATGACACGCATAGCCCAACATTGCAATGACATACATAGCCCAATATTACCTTCATACAATAAGTTATACATTAATGTTTTAATATTTTAATACATTTAATACTTGTATTCAATACTTTGATACATTTAATGCTTGTATTTAATACTTTAATACTTGTATTTAATACTTTACTACTTGTATTTAATACTTTAATACTTTAATACATTTAATACTTGTATTTATTATTTTATAGATTAATTTAAATATCATTGATGTATTATTTAATTAATACATCAATACATTAGTACATTAATGCATTATTCTATCAATATATTAATACATTATTAATATTTTTTTAATTAACATGTTACATTAATACATCACATTATACATTAGCACATTGATACTTTAATTTATACATTGCACTAATGTAATACTTAATCAATACATTAATACATTAATAAATTAATTTATTTAGGTATTAATACATTAATTAATAGATAATTAATGTATTATTTCATTTATGTAATATCACATTAATGTATTTTTGCATTACTAATGTATTACTTTATAAGATTTAATTTAATAATAACTCAATACAATGTATTAATGAAATGTTTAAATTTAATTGTTAATACATTAATAAAAATAAAATACTAATAATTAATTTAATATAGTATAAAGTGTAAATTTAATTTATTAATGATTATTGTATTAATTGAATTAATGTATAGATGAATATTT
>SNQJ01S0116872.1:11537-27795 GCA_010110895.2 Picea sitchensis | reverse complement strand
TTATTTAACATTCAGATCGATTTTTGGATATGTATATCATGGTTTTCAATGATTATGTGATAATTCATTTGACATGTTGATTAAAATTCTTTTGGATATACACTGTTGTGATTTGAATGTACCAAGGCACCGTGGATTGTACAGCCCGACATGATATTCTTGCATGGTTCCAATTTACTCCACCATCCTTGCACGCATAAGCATTAACACTTTGTCTTGCATTTCAGGTTGCCTTTGCTTTGTGTTGGGGAAGCTTCGGGAAAATGGTTCTGTGTCTACCCTATCAAACCCTCTCGTCGATTACCTTGTTGGTTTTGTGCTATTAGCTATGGCTCTTGTAGTGCAAATCGAACCCAATGGTGTCCAAACTTTGCTGTTGTTTGATAATGCCCGAGAGGACCTAGAGAGGAATGGTTGGCGGGTTTTTATTGAGAAGTTCGAGGGTTTCAACCTGGCCATTGCTCAACAATTCACACTAACATTCGATGGGTGCAGAGCCAAAGTTGGGGACATCCAACTCGAGTTGAACGAGAATTTCATTAGCTCAACCACTGGTCTGCCAATCGAGGAGCAAAAATGGTTTAAAAATTTGAAGGTTGACGAAGTACCATGGCCACTGCTGTTTACTTCAAGGAAGATCAACAGTTGTGACAAAGGTATGCCCGTTACAACTCTTAATTCTAGATGGCACGATTTGTTGGCTATTATCAAACAGTTTTTTACATGCGAGGGTAGATATGATTTAGTTTTCCTATACCACCTATGACTGCTCATGAGTTTCATAGATTTTCCCTTAAATATGCCACATTTCCTCCAGAATTTATATAAAATGGCTAAACGTTTCAAAAGGGAGAAAGCCAACTCCAGCCTCTTCCACCACTGTTTAATTAAAATTATTGTGGTTCATCAGTTGAAAGTGAACGATGATTGTTGGGACGCTTTCTTGTTGAGGAATGGTTTTTCCAGTCCTGAAATAGGACAAGTCGACAAAATCGTTGTTACAGAAACCCTTGTCGGGCCTGTCGTTCCCCCTCCTACGCTCTTGCCGTCTGTTGGACCCTCAACCTACCCAAACGCTACCCAACCCGACACCCTGCCTAACTCATGTCCAAAAGATGGTGGTAAGCCTGTTAAAAGGTCTGTAAAGAAAAAGGGTAAAAGCTACAGTGATATCAATTGCAAAGGTAAAAAGGCCGCGCGCTGGGTATCAAGGTGTGCTCGTAATAAACCTAAAGAAAACACATACCAAAAACCAATTTTGTTGAGTGAAGATTCCGATTCCGAAATCGAACGATTTCTGACCGAAGAGTATCCATACTCACACAGACTTTGTTCAGTTAAGCCCTATGACTATGTGACGAACCTCCCACCATGTATTCAATACGACCTTAACTTCCTCGGGATCAAACTCGACAGAAGAATTGATGGTCAATTAAGAAGTTCCTCACCTGTAAATACACGGTCTGATGCACCATAGTGCAACGCATGTAAGTTGTGGCTTGACTGATATTATACAGACGTCCCTTTGCTCCAATATCGGATCAAGTCCTTGGAGGACCGAGTGAATGTGCTAACTAAAGAGAATGACAGGTTGCAAGCTAATGATAAAAGACAGAAGACCACAGGCTCTGTTGTTTTCAAAAATGTAGAGGCGGCCACTGCCATTGCCAATTCAAAAATAACTTGATCAAAATGAATCCCTGAAACCGAGGTATGGTATTTCAAGAGTGATTCTGAAATGATTTTGTTTGTGTTGAATTAGCATATAGGATTTGTTGGCTCAAATCACATCCATTTATGTTTTGATTGAATGAATAAAACACAATTCTGTTTATAATAATAACTAGCTACAGAATCTTGAGATTCTGTAGCTAGTCATAATTTTTTTTATTTTTTTATTTTACAACTAAATTGCAATCTGAAAATCATGCATTCTTGTGCATTTACAGGTACATACGAATTTTAAAGTTGATTGGATTACTAGTGGAATTTCTGAACATTCTATTTCCTTACATAGTTTTAGATTAGGCTGTTAGTATTAGATAGAAATAGGAATTTGGGAGATTGTATTCTCCACGATTTTTGGAACAACTTTGATAATTTCCACAGGGAATGTTTTGAGCCTATGGCCTTTATAAATGTATTATTTTGTAAACAAAGACCATCACTGTTTGAGAGAAGAAGCTATGGATTGGTGATTATTCAAACTTGAATGAAAGTGAATATTTGCACGACTTTAGCTTCAACATATCATATTTTTGTTCATTTCAATTTGTAATCAAATTTTTGACTACTTTAGATATCATAATTTGTTACAGGTTGATGTGATATGATTTATATAGCGTCCATGTTTTATGTTTCTCATTTTATATACAACAATTAATCTGTTCACATTTGATAATTAGAAGGTTGATCTTCTTCATTCAATGAACAGTAATACGCAATTTTTCATACTCAGATTTATCTTAATATGATCATTTGTTAAATTATAAATTGTTGTTTCTATATGTATTGCTTGTTCTGTCATTAATATTCAAGCGTCACTGCTTCCTGTTTATGAGAAGCATTTGGAAAATCTGGTGCGGGTTGCCCCCATCAAACAACGAAATTGAATACTGTGCACAGGACGAATAGGAAACGCTATTACAGGTCAGTCTGTTAGTGCTATTTAATTAGTTTAATTAATATATAAATTTCCTATAATCTAAACACGTTTCACTGTTCATTTCTGTATTTTAGATACACAGTGCAGATTTTTATTTTTATTTATCAACTAGATAGCTGCCATTTTATTTCCTGTTTATAAAAGTTATAAAAAATAAAAAAACACCAGCTTCGCTGTCATAAGTCAATTCATATATGATTTTGCAAATTTCGATCAAAACTTGCATTTTGTGAATACTGTACATATAATAGAAATATAAATATATCGGTTCACTGTATATTTAATAAGTAGAACTACCATTCTGTTAGCTAGTAAAATCGTAAATATATTTTGGATTGTATATAGTTTTCAAGAGCTGTTTGTTTTTCATTTAGTTAGTTTCTTTAGTTTTTTTGTATTTTTACTTTCGTAGGACTTAGATCGGCTAACGGAGCCACTAAACCCGTCGGAGTGGATTAATCCAAATGGATTGGGTTATTTAGACAACCCCGGACCGGATTCACTCCTCCAGTTGACGAGCGGTCAATTTCGCCCGTCAACAAATGGCGCTAGAAGGAGGGCCTAAAAATTATTAATGGCACGAGGCGGTCATAAGACTCCTCCACCACCCAACCACTAACCTAGAGTGACAAGAAGTCATTCAAACGACAACATTGTCCCTCAAACAACAACCACATCAAACAACGATATACAGATGACAGTCGAACCAGTAACTCCAAATCCTACAGGTGGTGACATACAAGAGATTGTCTGCCAATCTCTCATAAGAACACATAGTGCCTTCGCTCGTTTAAGACAACCAAACCGACCTTTAGACCAACCATTAGATTTATCTGATATCAGAGAACAACTTAGAGGCACTAATATCACTTTAAACCCTACAGATCCAATCCTCACTCCTGCAGCAGGAGGATCTGGAATACCACCCTCACCACCTCCTTCATCCCCTTCTTCTTCTGGAGAAGAATCTTCTGGAGAAGAATCTTCTGACGAAGGCAGTTCATCTTTCCAGCCTTCGACACCGCCCACACCAATGGCCAACCAGAACAATCCTGCCAGACCTTGGCTCGACCAAGATGCAGTAGCCGTATCCGGGCCTCAACATCCCTTACCCAAACACCCAGAGAAGTGGCTCCCTAAATTTGACCCGGAATCTAAACAGATCGCCAAAGATCACATTAAACAGTTTATGTTAGCCATTAGACTCCGTAATGTCGAGCACGAAGACGTAGTCTGTAGGTTGTTCCCCTATACTTTCTAGGGCAATGCCTCTACCTGGTACTTTGCCCAGCAACCCCATACCATCGTGTCATGGGAGAAGTTTGAATCCTGTTTTCTTGAGAATTTTGGAGACGACAAGTCCCCAGAAGTTCTAGTCATGGAGCTTTCTAGTTTAAGAATGAACCCCAAAGAGAAAATTAAAGACTTTAACCAAAGATTCTTAACACTAAAGAACCGAATCCCTACAGATTCGATCCTTGTTGAGAATCTTATCATAGCATATTATACTAAAGCCTTACATCAAAGTATATCCATTTGGGTAAAGAGATATAAGAAAGCCATGTTGCTATAGGCCTTCAAAGAGGCCAGTCAGTTTGAGAAAGACATACTTAGCTTAAAAGACACTACTAGCAACGAAATAGAGACTAGTTCATCTTCCAAAAAGAAAATCGAAATCCTCCCTAGACCTACCCAAAACAAAACGCAACCTGAAAGCTCAGATCTAGAAAACTTACAAAAAGTCATTCAAAAACTGTCAAATCAAGTTATAGATTTGAAAAGGACGGTCGAAGAAGCTTCTTCGAGCAAAGGGCCTTACAAACCCCCGTTTAGGAAGCCTTTTTCCACCAACTGACCTAATTCAAATACTGAAGGCTTAAATCTAGAAAGCTTGCAATTCGCTATTCAAATGATTCTAGAAGCCCAGGATAACTTGATGCCCCCTGAGATCCCTGAGGAAGTAGTTGAACAAGAGACAGTTGAAGAAGATGAATCTTCTCCGAATATTTTTGGACACTTCTCGGATAACATTTTTCAAGCTAATTTCGAGACAGTACATCCCTACAACACTAGGAGTAAGACAACAAACAAACCTTCTTCTGAAAACACTACGAATTTGCCCTCAAAACAGTCTAGAAAAACTGAGACTAAACAGAATTATGAGAACCCAAGCTTAGATTATGATTTAGTTGAAGATCTAAAAAAGTTAAGGGCTAACATTTCTGTTTATGAATTATTAAAATTTCCGTTTGTGCTACAAAAAATGTTACAAAATATCGCAGAGAACAACAAAAACGACAATCCAAGCAGTAACAAAGGTTTTCAGAACAACCCAAAAGTTCCTCAGAAGGCCTCCGCTAAGAATACTTCTGATCCTCACGAGAAAAGAGACCTTCCTGTAAATAATGTAACAAATGTAGATAAATTAGTTTTAGAGGCTGCAAGTAAAAAGCAACAAGCTTCCACCATTAGTACTCGCAGAAACGTACCTCCATTTTTGTTAACTTTTGAAATCTTTAATAGGAATGTGCACAATTGTATGGTAGATTCAGGAGCGTCTTCCAATGTAATGCCGTGGTCTGTGTCAGAAGATTAATGCTGAAGTTGAACCATCCACCTTAAAGATCATCCAACTTGATCGAACTAGTGTTAAGGTTATAGGCGAATTAAGGATTGTGCTTATAAGATTATCGTCTAACCCCAAAGTTCATCAAGTAATTGATATTATTGTTGTATATATTCCATAAGTTTATGGTTTTTTTTTAAGCAAAGACTGGTCAGAACAGCTACACGGCTATTTCGCGACAGACTGGTCTAACTTGTGGCTGCCCGAGAATGGAAAGCCCAACAAAATCAAGGTAAATCGTGAACGTTACTTAAAGTTCATAGTGACAGATTTAAATGATCCCAATGAACCATTTACGCCTTCTACCGATTCACCCGAAATACAAGGGATGGATACCTTTTTCGACAATTTCATGGCCGAGACTTCCGCTATCACTAACCCGGAGCAACAGTTCGAAATTGTGGCATATATGCAACCAACAGTTTCTACCCAATGGTCTCATACACCCGACAAAAATAAAATATGGTCTCTTTACTTTGACGAGTCAAAGTCCAAGGAAGGAGCTGGTGCGGGCTGCGTTATTATTGATCCAGCAGGTAACAAAACCCTGATTGCATGCAGGTTAGATTTTGAATGTACAAATAACACAGCAGAATATGAGGCTTTATTGTAAGGCCTCAGGAAAGCATTAGATATGAACATTCAAAATTTGACTGTCTTTGGCGATTCAGAAATCGTGGTTAGACAGGTAAGAGATTCTATCCACTGTTTATCTCCGCATCTTAAAAGCTACCAATCTGAGGTATGGAATTTGATGAATAAGTTTTCTGTTTTTAACATAAATTCTATTCCTAGATTGAATAATTCGGAAGCCGATTTGTTAGCTAACGTAGCTTCGAAACTCTTTCCTGCATAAGGCTTGTCCCTGAATGCATTCTCCGTCAAACTGTTGTTCAGGCCATCAGTCTCGAACAACATCACGAATTGGAGAGTCTTCGACGACGATCAACACATTATTAGTTTCCTGCATATGGAAGAAACTTTCCAAGGCGCAGTGATCGATGAATGCATTCATGACGAGAATCTTCGTGATTTCACGGTAATACCAGATCCGAGATCTCCTGAATCTTCACCGGACATGGTAAATTCTATCCCTAAATCTGTAGTGAGATTAGAAAAAAATTATGATCTTCAAGATAAATTCAAAAAATCAGTCAACTGTAAAACAAATAGTTCCTCTTTATCGTATGAAAAATTAAACTTGGGAACTAATGACAATCCACAGTGCATTAATTTAGGGGTGGGGTGTTCTGAACAAGAGAAAGCAATGTTTATTAAATTGTTTAAGTAATTCAAATATGTTTTTGCGTGGATGTATGACGACCTAAAAATCTTTGATCCTAACATCATACAACACGTCATTCCTATGAAACCCCAAACCTTGCCGTTTCAACAAAAGTTAAGAAAAATGCACCCTAAACTCGAACCGTCCGTTAAAAAAGAATTAAATAAACTCCTGAACGCTAAGATAATCTTCCCAGTTAGGCACACACAATGGGTCTCTAATCTTGTCCCTGTCTGGAAGAAGAGTGGTGAAATCCAACTATGCGTCGATTTCCAAAACATTAATCTAGCGTCTGATAAAGACAACTACCCTGTCCCACCCATGGAACAGATCCTTCAACATGTATATGGTTCTGAAAGATTATCCTTATTGGATGGTTTTTCAGGGTATAATCAAGTCCTGATGTCTCCTCCAGACCAACTTAAAACTACCTTCCGCACTCCATGGGGCACCTACGCTTATAGGAAAATGCCCTTTGGACTCATTAATGCTGGTGCCACTTTCCAGAGAGCGATGGACATCGCTTTCCGAGGCTTAATCAATCAATCTGTCATAGTTTACCTAGATGACATTACTGTATTCTCGAAAAACAAAGCTGATCATCTAGCTCATTTGAGATCCGTTCTACAGTGATGTCGTAAGTATGGCATTTCCTTGAATCCTAAAAAATCTGTCTTCATAGTAGAACAAGGTAAGATCTTAGGATTTATTGTATCAAGCGAAGGGATGATTATCGACCCTGAAAGGACTCAATTCATCTCGAAACTCCCCCCCTCCCTCGTAAAAAAAGTCTATGCAGTCTTTCTTAGGCCAGATAAACTTTGTCAGGAGATTCGTCCCCAGTTTTTCAGAAATGGTGAGACCTTTACAAAACTTAATAAAAAATGACGTACAATACCATTGGGGACCCTTAGAAAACCAAGCTTTTAATTCAATAAAAAGGCCATAATAGACGCTCCTTCTCTGATGAGCCCCGACTTTTCACAAGACTTCACACTCTACACATTTGCTTCTGACCGCTCCTACGCTGCTGTCCTAACTCAAAAGAATGCTGAAAATAATGATGTCTCAATTGCCTTTATGATCTCAGCCTTCAAAGGTGCAGAAATCAATTACCCAACAGTAGATCAACAAGCCTATGCTGTTTTTAAAGAAGTAAAGCACTTCTGATCTTATCTTTTGAAATCTAGGATGAAAATTATTGTCCCTTACCCAACCGTCAAAAATATATTAGTACAGAAAGAACTAGGCGAAAAGAGGGCGAACTGGGTCACTTCCTTACAAGAGTATGACATAGAAATCACCCCAGCACGAATAGTGAGAGGTCAAGGGCTATGCAAGTTAGTCGTTGACTCAGCGGCAGAACAACAAGAGGAAAACGATATGTCAAACCCAGGACAACACAACCAAAATTTAATCTGCTGTGCACAAAACCCTGTTAGTCCTTGGTATGATGATATAAGATTCTATATTGAACATGGGTCAGCCCCCCGTCACCTGGATCCCACTAAAAGAAGAGCACTAAGATTGAAATCTGCCTCCTTTCAGTTGATTAATGGTATTCTGTTTCGTCAAAATTTTGATGGAGTACTAATGCGCTGTCTTGAGAAAGATGAAGCAGAAAAGGTCTTATTTGAATTGCACGCAGGAGAAACTGTCAGGCATTTTGGTGGAGATACCACTGCCCATAAAGTATTAAGAGTAGGTTATTACTGGCCTACACTTTTTAAAGATGCTCATGCCTTGTGTCGCAAGTGTGTTATTTTTCAAAAAGCGTCCAGATGAATATAGAAACCAACCTTCCCTCTACAACCTGTTTCAGTAGACTCCCCTTTTCAGCAGTGGGGTCTTGATATTATAGGCCCGATCAATCCACCATCCTCACAACAGCATAAGTTTATCATAACAACCATGATTACTTCACTAGGTGGGTCGAAGCTGCCCGATTAAAAGCTGTAAATACCAGTCAGGTAATTACCTTTTTGAATTCAAATATTATTACTCGTTTTGGTATCCCTGACTGTTTAGTATTCGACAACGCTTTCTATTTTTCGTCTCTTGAGATGAGTGAGTTCGCTCTAGAAAAAGGAATTAAATTAAAATACTCTGCCAACTATTACCCTCAAGGCAATGGATTGGTAGAATCCACTAATAAAAATATGATTAAAATCATCAAGAGAACGGTATCTGAAAACCACAAAAAATGGCATAATGCACTGCTAAATGCAATCTGGGCTGATAGAGTGACTCCGAAAGACGCTGTGGGTAACTCTCCCTTCTTTCTCGTCTATGGAAGAGAGACAATTCTGCCACCACATATTCTTCTTCCCTCACTACAACTATCACAGAAAATACAAGAAGATGACTGCCCTCCTTTGGAGAATCAAATTAATGCATTATTAAAATTAGAGGAAGTGAGGGCTCAAGCAAAACGAAAGTTGGATCAGCATCAACTTGTGATGAAAAGCTGGTTTGATTCCAACTTTGCCTCTGACAAAAACTTTGAAGTAGGTGACCTTGTCCTAAAATGGGACAAACCACATGAGGGAAAGGGAGAGCATACGAAGTTTTAGAACTTATGGCTAGGACCATTTTTGATTGCTGAGAAATTGGGTCCCAGCTCTTTCAGATTACAGAGTCTAGAGGGACATCCAGACACCTATCCGGTGAATGGCCAAGCTCTAAAAAGGTATTTCACTTGATGACAACCTTATGTACACTGTGTAAATATTTTCGTTTTCCTTTGTTTGCTTTTCATTTTTTCTTTGCTGTTTTGGTTTTGATTTCTCCCTTATGCTTACCAATTTTTACTTTTGAAATACATATACCTGCATCATGAACTGTTCAGACTAAGAAAACAAAAAAAATTCTCCTCTGAAATGACTACTGAAGATTGTTAAAACATCAATTATGATATTTTTCTGAAGTTTGCAGCCATGTTAAAGAAAGCTTGTTGTTTGAAAAGCGTTTCTTGATTTCAATCTGTAACTGAAGCTTTTCATGATTATCCATAAAAATTTCTTCTTACGCTGTCCCTGTTCCTTAAGAGAACAAATCAGAGATGTCTCCCCGCCTTTGAAGGTCGGTTTATCAATAAACCATCTCTATAACTTAATGAAAGACAGTTTAAAAATTCTCTCAAGGTCTGTACTTTATTAAAATATGTCCAAAATATCAGGATTTTCAGCGTCACCCCGCTCGATTAAATATCTTTAAAACTAAATAAATCATTAAAGAGCCATGGGAAGTGCTTGTAAACCCGTCGGGATACTGAACAGGTCTGCTGGCAGCGGGTAAATGCATGCATGACACCAAGATAACTTCGCCGGGGTACTGAACAGGCCCGCTGGAAGCAAAGCAATGTCAGGTATATGAAAATTCTCAGATATGGAATCTTTTGACCTTAAATGTCCTTCGTTCTGATCTGGAACTTCTTGGCAGGATACAGATATTGGAGTGGGTTAAATGGCATCCCTGTCGAGGCTATGTATGTCTACTGGAAGCAGTGGCTCTATCAACAATATTGGAGATTTTAACCTTAATATCATGACTCGCTTTTGTTTAGATTGTCATCAGTTTTCATCTTTTAAATAACAAGCAATCTGAAACTGGAATTTTTTATGATTAATGATGATGTTCAAACAATTTTCTGGTTGTGTTCGAGTTGGATTTTTTCTCATTATCCTAATCTGGACTTGTTCGTTTGGCAGAGATAACTGCTTCTACCAGTGTGTCACCATTGTTGGCAGCCATATTAATCTCTATCTTTTTCTTTACAAGCTGCCCACACAAGGTTTTTAAACCTTCATTAATCGTCGCAACTGTTTAAATGATCTCATCATTCTTCGCTTTTTGGCACGCCTGCTTTTCGTTTTCGTTTTCACGACTACAAGTGTGAAAACCCACAGTTTGAATTCATGTTGATTACATCAAAGGATTAATGATCATTTGGTTTATCATGAACCTACTTGAACCTGGTTACCACTCGGTCTCAAAAACACCTTGATTTCATATGTATCAAACCACCACTCACTTTGCATTTGACTATTGTTAATATGGTTTCGATTTATAAATTCGTTGATGCAATGGTTATTTGACATATTGGTGTCTTTGATGAAATCATTGATGCAATGGTTTATTCGACATATTGGTGTTTCTTTTAAATCGTGCAAATGCCATTGTTTATTTAACATTCAGATCGATTTTTGGATATGTATATCATGGTTTTCAATGATTATGTGATAATTCATTTGACATGTTGATTAAAATTCTTTTGGATATACACTGTTGTGATTTGAATGTACCAAGGTGCCATGGATTGTACAACCCGACATGATATTCTTGCATGGTTCCAATTTACTCCACCATCCTCGCACGCATAAGCATTAACACTTTGTCTTGCATTTCAGGTTGCCTTTGCTTTGTGTTGGGGAAGCTTCGGGAAAATGATTCTGTGTCTACCCTGTCAAACCCTCTCGCCGATTACCCTGTTGGTTTTGTGCTATTAGTTATGGATTCTGTAGTGCGAATCGAACCCAATGGTGTCCAAACTTTGCTGTTGTTTGATAATGCCCGAGAGGACCTAGAGAGGAATGGTTGGCGGGTTTTTATTGAGAAGTTCGAGGGTTTCAACCTGGCCGTTGCTCAACAATTCGCACTAACATTTGATGGGTGCAGAGCCAAAGTTGGGGACATCCAACTCGAGTTGAACGAGAATTTCATTAGCTCAGCCACTGGTCTGCCAGCCGAGGGGAAAAAATGGTTTAAAAATTCGAAGGTTGACGAAGTACCATGGCCACTGCTATTTACTTCAAGGAATATCAACAATTGCGACAAAGGTATGCCTGTTACAACTCTTAAGTCTAGATGGCACGATTTGTTGGCTATTATCAAGCAGTTTATTACATGAGATGGTAGATACGATCTAGTTTTTTCCTATCCCACCTACGACTGCTCATGAGTTTCATAGATTTTCCCTTAAATATGCCACATTTCCTCCTTCGGAGTTTATTTAAAATGGATAAACGTTTCAAGAGGGATAAAGCCGACTCCAGCTTCTTCCACCACTGTTTAATTAAAATTATTGTGGTTCATCAGTTGAAAGTGAACGACGATTGTTGGGACGCTTTCTTGTTGAGGAATGGTTTTGCCAGTCCTGAAATAGGACAAGTCGACAAAACCGTTGTTATAGAAACCCTTGTCGGGCTTGTCGTTCCCCCTCCTACGCTCTTGCCCTCTGTTGAACCCTCAACCTACCCGAACACTACCCAACCCGACACCCTGCCTAACTCATGTCCAAAAGGTGGTGGTAAGCTTGTTAAAAGGTCTGCAAAGAAAAAGGGTAAAAGATACAGTGATATCAATTGCAAAGGTAAAAAGGCCACGCGCTGGGTATCAATATGTGCTCGTAATAAACCTAAAGAAAACACAGACCAAAAACCAATTTTGTTGAGTGAAGATTCTGATTTTGAAATCGAACGATTTCTGACCGAAGAGTATCCATACTCACACAGACTTTTTTCAGTTAATCCCTATGACTATGTGACGAACCTCCCACTGTGTCTTCAAGATGACCCTAACTTCCCCGAGATAAAACTCGACAGAGGAACTGATGGTCAATTAAGAAGTTCCTCACCAGTAAATACACAGCCTGATCAACCACAGTGCGACAAATGTAAGTCGTGGCTCGACCGATATTATACAGACGTCCCTTTGCTCCAATCTCGGATCAAGTCCTTGGAGGACCGAGTGAATGTGCTAACTAAAGAGAACGATAGGTTGCAAGCTAATGATTAAAAATAGAAGACCACAAGCTCTGTTGTTTTCAAAAATGTAGAGGCGGCCACTGCCATTGTCAATTCAAAAATAGCTTGATCAAAACGAATCCCTGAAACCGAGGTATGGTATTTCAAGAGTGATTTTGAAATGATTTTGTTTGTGTTGAATTAGCATATAGGATTTGTTGGCTCAAATCACATCCATTTTTGTTTTGATTGAATGAATAAAACACGATTCTGTTTATAATAATAACTAGCTACAAAATCGTGAGATTCTGTAGCTAGTCATAATTTTTTTTTTTTTTTTTGATTTTACAACTAAATTGCAATCTGAAAATCATGCATTCTTGTGCATTTACAGGTACATATGAATTTTAAAGGAGATTGGATTACTAGTGGCATTTCTGAACATTCTATTTCCTTACATAGTTTTAGATTAGGCTGTTAGTATTAGATAGAAATAGGAATTTGGGAGATTGTATTCTCCACGATTTTTGGAACAACTTTGATAATTTCCATAGGGAATGTTTTGAGCCTGTGGCCTTTATAAATGTATTATTTTGTAAACAAAGACCATCGCTGCTTGGGAGTAGAAACTATGGATTGGTGATTATTCAAACTTGAATGAAAGTGGATATTTGCACGGCTTTAGCTTCAACATATCATATTTTTGTTGAAGTTTTGTTCATTTCAATTTGTAATCAAATTTTTGACTACTTTAGATATCATAATTTGTTACAGGTTGATGTGATATGATTTATATAGCGTCCATGTTTTATGTTTCTCATTTTATATACAACAATTAATCTGTTCACATTTGATAATTAGAAGGTTGATCTTCTTCATTCAATGAACAATAATATGCAAATTTTCATACTCAGATTTATCTTAATATGATCATTTGTTAAATTATAAATTGATGTTGCTATATGTCTTGCTTGTTCTGTCATTAGTATTCAAGCGTCACTGCTTCATGTTTATGAGAAGCATTTGGAAAATCTGGTGCGGGTTGCCCCCATCAAACATCGAAATCGAATATTGTGCACAGGACGAATAGGAAACGCTATTACAGGTCAGTCTGTTAGTGCTATTTAATTAGTTTAATTAATATATAATTTTCCTATAATCTAAACACGTTTCACTGTTCATTTCTATATTTTAGATACACAATGCAGATTGTTATTTTTATTTATCAACTAGATAGCTGCCATTTTATTTCCAGTTTATAAAAGTTATAAAAAATAAAAAAACACCAGCTTCGCTGTCATAAGTCAATTCATATATGATTTTGCAAATTTTGATGAAAACTTGCATTTTGTGAATACTATACATATAATAGAAATATAAATATATCGGTTCACTGTATATTTAATAAGTAGAACTACCATTCGGTTAGCTAGTAAAACTGTAAATATATTTTGGATTGTATATAGTTTTCAGCAGCTGTTTGTTTTTCATTTAGTTAGTTTCTTTAGTTTTTTGTATTTTTACTTTCGTAGGACTTAGATAGGCTAATGGAGCCGCTAAACCCGTCGGAGTGGATTAATCCAAATGGCTTGCGTTATTTAGACAACCCCGGACCGGATTCACTCCTCCAGTTGACGAGCGGTCAATTTCGCCCGTCAACACATGGTTATCTCTTTCTGTTATTTGCTGCATACACACATATAAACACATCTAAACAAATAGACCAACAAACTGTTTGACAAAATACCACAACCAGAAAAAGTTTTAAAAGACACCAAAACAGTGATGATCCTCGCATAATGGCTTGGGATCATTACAATGAATGATACCGATTCTGAAGACGTAGATCCACATTTATATCGACAACTTATTGGATCCTTTATGTATCTAGTTAACACCATACCAGAAATTTTCTATGCAGTAAATGTGCTTAGCCAATTTATGAGCCAACCAAAACAGACACATTGGATAGCTGCCAAACACGTATTAAGATACTTACATGGAACTATTGGCTATGGCTTAAAATATGCAACAAATGTGGATCTAAGACTGGAAGGGTATGCTGACGCAGATTGGGCAGGAAGTGCAGTAGACAGAAAGAGCACCTTAGGAAGCTGCTTCACCCTAGGATCAACCATGATTTCCTGGTGCAACAGAAAACAAAGTTCTGTGGCTTTCAATACAACAGAGGAAGAATACATTGCACTGAGTGTGGAAGTTCGTGAAGCTGTTTGGCTTCGCAAACTTTTGAAAGATTTGTTTGAAAACAAGATAGATCCTACCACCATTCATTGTGACAACCAGAGCTGTGTGGAGCTCTCAGAGAATCCTGTATTCCATGACAAATAAAAAAATATTGAAATCAAGTACCACTATATCAGATATATGTTATAGAGGAAGACAATACATGTTCAATATCTTTCCACCCATGAACAAATTGCTGATATCTTCACCAAACCACTTGCCAAAACAAAGTTCAAGTATTTTCATCAGAAGCTTGGCCTGATGGAGAATGCATCCCTAGCTGAGAGGGAGTGTTAATGAATGCAACTATAGGAGACATCCTCCAGCTTACAACTTCTGAGATGTGGAATATAGCATCTATGTGAAGTCTTACTCTCAGCTTACAAACCTGAGAGAAAGCCCCTAATAAAGGTTTCATGGTTCTAGCCTGAGACAAAGGCTAGGAATGTATATGGACTCCTCCATGATGTGAGAGAGAAGAACTCTAGATGATTATCCGATGTAAGAGAGATCTTTTGAGTTAAAGAAATCCCAAAAAGCGCTGGGCACATCATCATGAGAATAAGAATGAAGATGATGTGATGGCCTCCTCTGAACAACATCAGAGTTGATGTGAAGACTCCAAATGATCCTCCTATTGGTGGTAGTGGGAAAGCAGATCTGTTGAGTAGACTTGACTATGGATGAGCATAAGTGCACGTGTGAGGACCTATCTCATCTGTGTAATGCAGTGAGTCAGGTCTATGGCATCCCTATGGATGTGGCCCCTAGTAGATGAACACTAATGGGTGTATAATATCCTTTGCTATATATTGTTCAAGAGTCAGACCTACCTGTAACTGTAATTGTTATGTAAAGGGTACAAGTCGGCCCTATGTTAATATGATTAATATAAATAAGATAATTAATAATGAAAATATTAATTATAATAATAAAGTGTGTTTGACTTAGAGAGGTCGGCCCTATTGTGCCAATGAGACGCCCTTGCTAATTGGTCAAAGTCTAATATAAGTAGGAGATGATTCTCCATTGTAGAATAATATCCTCCACACATATGTTTTGGAAATTTCAGCAAGTACTTCTCTTTGGCAAAGGTGTGCACCTCTCTTGGGCGCTAGGGTTTCTAGGGCTTAAGCACCCTCTTGTGTGATAAGTCATTTTGGTCGTGAAATATCTTTATCTTGAAGAATATAACAAAGGATTTGGTTGGGTTTTTCTCCCTTGTTTGAGAAGGGTTTCCCAGGATATATCTTGTGTTCTTGTGCATGGTGGTTCTTCTTGTGATCTTGGTTGCTGCAACATTTATGGTTATGGTTATTTGATAAAATGGAATGAACTTCATACTTAACCTAATGCTATGAAAACTTAACAACTCCTTAGTATTCCAAAGTGCATCGAGAGTTTTTCAATGAACATGTTTTCCACATCTTGTCCTTTTATGGTCTTTTTGCAAGGTATTTTAATGTACATCTTGATAAACTTGTCAAATCATGTCCCATATTTTTGGCAAACCTCCCATGAAATCCATGGAGATGCTCTGTCATTGTCTAGTAGGTATAGGTAAGGGATAGTATAAACCCTCTTTTCTACCACTCGGCCAATATGTTCTTGCATTTTAGGTCAATATACATACATTTGTAATTTGGCCATTATGTTCCCAACACCAAAATGCTTTGCAACTTTGGAGGTGTGTG
>SNQJ01S0116869.1:27805-47079 GCA_010110895.2 Picea sitchensis | reverse complement strand
ATAATTTAAAATGGCAATCTATAATGGCCACTTTTAATCTAATTTACAACATTAATTTCTTGATATTAATTGCCGCATTCAATGATTAGCTACAGCATTCAATTATAGACGGAAGACTGGCACTCTATCAGTACCACATTTAAAATTCATTAAAACAGGTAATATTTAATATTTAATTTAACCTTCTATAATTAATTACAGCCTTTAAATATGGAATGAAACGGGCGTTCTATCCTCACCATGTTAAATTGTATTATAACATTAAGATTAATACACATTCCTTAATCGACTACATCATTTAGATACTCATTGTCTACTCGCTAAAAGGTACGTTACTAAACCCCTTCGAAAGGTGAAAACAGTAATTCTGTCAACGACTCTGTCAAAAACCTGCCCTTATGGTCACCATCATTCACTTGTTTATTTCAATTTAAAAAAATAGGGGAGAGAACAGAAGGCGTTTGCTCAGTTAGAATGTCCCTCACGGACGGTCTAAAAAGTTGTCAGGGTGCTGAGTAGGGACGCCCTCCAATACATCTGCCAACAATCAATGCTGTGGCAGGCGTATGTAAATAACTGAGGGTTGGTACGTACTGGCCCAAGGAAGGTAAATTGTCAAAACGCAGTCATTAAATCGAGAACCATAGCGGATAATCAAGCGACCATAAGTTGGCATCAAAGGATGGCAGTCCTGACAAATGGCAGCAGCCAAAATTGGCTAAGGGCCCTACGCAGTCATACCCAGGGAGAAATGCCAGGAATGCAATGGGGAAAGCCGTCTCCCAAGGGAGGGTCAATAGCTGGCAGTGAGGGTATCCGTTTCCATATTTATACAGGCCAAACACATGGTCATAACCACCGCTCAGTCAATTAGATTAACTAACAAAATCAGGGTCCCTCAACAGACACATTCCATAATTAATTGGCATTTACAGGGTCACTACAGCATGGTCAGATACGAATTAATGGAAAAATCATGGCAACTCAACACAACTCCGTCGTCCTCCCTTTTAAAAATCCGTCGTGGTCAACAGGAAAAGCAAGCAAAAACCCACTTGTCAATGGGCCCGCGAGAAAGAAAAATAAAACAACTGACAACCCTGGCAGGGCTTGTTACTGCTACGTGATTTACAAAGCGGAATGGCCGGTAACCACGAAGCGAGTTTCCCCAGGCGAATGCCCGTGACTAAGGAAGCGCTGATCCAGTCAGCATTACCGAGAATTAGAGGCGCTCGGTAAAGGGATTTTAGACCCAGCGGACAAATCTGTAATAAAGAGTTTATTTTGGTTTGATTTCCGTAGGATCAATTGCAATTAGCCCGTACGGAAAAGCATTTATTTGGATTCTTTGATGATTCCATTACCCCATAAGCCCCATTCGAGAAACTAACAAAATAAAAGCAGGATTGGCCCGTTCATGCATCCGTGAAGGTGCCGGCGCTAAATACAAAATCCTTGAAGTTCACAACGCAGTGAATTAACCCATAAGCCAGGGGTATAATGCAGAGAGGTTTCATTATTCAATGCAGAGGAAATAAAAATTTGCTCACTGAGAAATAACAATGCCACAGAGATTGAATCTGCCCATGGAAGGATATAAAGCCATAGAAATGGAATTTCCCACAAAAAACTAAAAAGACACCGAAAAAGGGCAATCCAATTTAAAACGATGGAGATAGAAGGTGTAAAATATATGCGCAGGTAGACCCAACTACCACAGGTGATACAAGGAAATTCGCAAAGGAGAAACATACGGCAGCGCAAACATCTAAGGGAAAATATAATGGCAGCACAACATTCATGGGAAAATAAGTTGGCGGCGCAACACAGTAGGTCATTCCAAAAACTGATTCATACCATTATATTCAATAATATTCATTCATAACATTTCATCATCTCGCTAATAACTAAGGTAAATAACTTTATTAACAGAGGCAATCGCATACATCTAGTCACGAATTTCAATTCATGCCCAGCCACTAAGCAGCAGAATCTTCCAGGAGCTTCCACTTGTGCGTCAGCTCCTTGTCCTCCCATTTCGTAGGCCTTGAATGCTCACGTTTACTCCGGGCTAGCTGTTAGAAACTCTGCTTCTTATATAGCCCAGAGCATAGAGGGCCACAAGATCCGAGAATGCCATCGCCAGCTCCCTCAGCGGTGAGCTACCACTCCAACAAAATTTGAGCTTACACCCAGCTCTCAGAAATCGATCAACACAATTCGGCGTATCGTTACGCTGCCGATCATCCCCTTCTTCAAAGCTTTCTCTTTCTTTTATAGCCCAAATGAGACCCACCTACTTTTACGGATTATTAATTAATTAATTTTAATGATAAATCCTCCAATCAATCTCGTAGTCAAGTGTCTCGCATCCCTAGGGTTCTCCAATGAATTAATTTACGTTTTATTAAATTAAAATCTAATTTCCCTCCACACCCCAAAATTGCTCCTTAAATTTCTCCTATGTTTCCTAGATCCCCTCTTGCTTTATTCTCTTTCCTTAAATGATGCTTAAGATTTGGTATTGCTTAAATGATGATTCTTTTTATCTTTTTCCCCAAAGTCTCCTGCTTTCCAATTTTATGGTTTGTAATTTATTTTATTTTTTATTTTATTTTCCCTTTTCTTTCTCTCCTTACATTATTTATTAATATTTTCGAATTTTTGTTAAAACCCCCAAAGGATAAAATTGCTTAATATTCTTTTCCAAATAAACAAATATTTATATTATTATTGTTATATATTCTTTTTTGAAATCCCAATTTATACTCCCTTCTTTAATACCTTTTAATTCCCCTTGAAATTAAACGCCAAGGGTTTTGCTTAAATGGACCCTCCCATTAATTTTACCCCCTTTCCCCCCCCCCTTTTTTTTTAAGTTTTTTATTTACTCCTAGGTGGGTGTTATTTTTACGCCCTAGGTTTATTTTATTTTATTTTATTTTATTTTTTGGGATCTTTTCTTAGTCTTTGATGGTCAATTTTATCTTAGAGACGTTCATGCGGTTTGAATTGATGGTGACAGACTAATTAAAGGGAGGTCATTTAATGGTATAAGTGCGGGTCACCGAGTCGTCTGGCGGTCTCATCATCATCCCTCGAGCGACATGCCGCCGGACGCGCACTTCACGTGCTCAAGGGTGCCACTTCATGATTGCCTGATCGTGCGTGTGCCTTAGGGCAGCACCATGTGCTCAAGATTACCCTCGTACATTGTAATTCTTTGGCGTGCCGCCGGGATGCACCGCGTGCTCAAAGGGTGCCACTTCGGCAGCCGGATTGGTAGACTCTAAAACCCCTGGAGTCAACACTCAGCGGTGAATCTTAATGGGAGACTAAGGGCTCAGGAATAAGGCCCCGCTTATTGCCCCTTAGAATCATCGTGGCGATTGTCGCAGTCTGCCCACCTCAAAGCGCCGTGGATCTCGAACTAGGTAATCGTTAACCTACGAGTTCGAGCCACGGCGAGTGCTAGTAAAGAGAACGTAGCGGTATCCACCTCTCCCTCAATCTCTCTGTATTTCGTGTGTGGCCCCTCTACTCCCATATGGAGTGCAGTTTGGCGTATAAATTGGTACGCATCATCAACCATCATGTCCCGGATCATGTCCGACAACATATCAATATAATCAATAGTACATCATCATCGAAACAATATCATCGCCGTGAAACAACTCAAATACCCCACTCCACGACTCAATCCGGAGTCGAGGGAGTTCAGTCTGCATCCTCGAGTCCGACACCGCACTCAAAGAAGCGGAGTCAACGGTATTTTGTCTACCACACCAAGGTAGTAAAACATCTGTCATATAATAACTCAATGCATCATAATGAAGAAAAGTTTTATCATCATATAAATCGGATCACTTGCGAGGCAAGTGTCCTCAAAATAAGTTTGGTATGCATCGCCGCAATGAGGATGTTACATACCCCCTCTTCGTCTGGCTTTCCGATCCTGATTTTCTTAGTACTTTATGCTTATGCGAGATGATAATGTAGTAAAATCATAAATCACACGGTATCATAAGTCTATCCTATCAAACCAAAAATGGAAGCTGGCTGGCGCATATCGCATGCATCGTCACTCCGGGAATCGCAGAGTCTTGGACTATAGCATCACTTGGACCTTGACTGAGTATACCGTTAAACGTCGTAAGCGTAGAGGCGATGATCTAGAATCGCGGTTGCATTTCGGTAGGTAAGCTCCCTCGTCCGGAAACACGCAAAGGAACTCATGTCAATCGCGTCGTAGGATGCGGCTAACATAATATCTCAACGGAATCGCAAGAAAAACATAGTGCATATGCACTCAAAGAATAGAGCAAGGAGGCTGATCAGAATGAGCCAGCAAGGCCTTTAAGCTCCACAATCTTGAAGGTCCCGAACCTAGGAGGGTTAGCGCCCTTTCCAAACTTATTCGAACTCTTATGCGGTTTTACCAGCAAGAAGACTCGATCGCTGACTTCGTAACTACGGTCGACTCTGTGTGCATTGGCATAACTCTTATTTCGATCTTGCACTTCCTTTATCCCTTGTCTTATGGTTTACATCTACTATTCCATTTCTTGGATCACTCACGGTCCCACGAGTTCTATCTCTAGCGATCCCAACTCAATGGCGTGGAAACCGCGGTCACCCATATAGAAACTCAAAGGCGCCATCTTAAAGGTGCTCCGGTAACTGTTGTTAAGCGAACTCTACTAGAGGAAAAAAAATTCCTCCCAGCGTTTTGTTGGTCAAATGCGATACATCGCAACATATCTTCAAAGGTTTAGTTGATACGTTAAATGTCCGTCGATCTGGGTGTCTGTGATCTTTTAAAAGATTAAGTTGGGTTCCCAAGGCCTCTTGGAAACTCATCCAAAATGAATCCGGTAACAGATCCTCGATCGGATATGATCTTCTTAGAGGCGCTCATGCGACCTCGTATGTGATGAAAACTCTTGCTATGTTAGGTGCATGATAAATTACGTGCATACTTAGGAATAAAGTGAGCACTCTTGGTGAGAGTGTCTACTATGAAATCGAGTCGTGTCTCCTTGCGAGTCGGTGTGATCAACAATAAAATCCATCGAAATGACTTCCCCATTTCGATTCGAATGGCATGTGGTTGTAGTAACCTGCTGGGTGTCTATCATTGACCTTTACTTGCTGAGACTCTAGAAATCTAGCCACAAAATTGACTATGAAGCCTTCATTCCTTTCGAGAGGAAGAACAAGGGCTTAAGGTCTGCCCTCATCTTAAGTGACTAAATTGAGCCATGTAAAGCGCTCATGAGCCCTCGCTTCCGGGGATCAGCATCCTCAATTAGATGGATTTGGCTGATGCATTAATCCGACCTCTAAATCAATAAACCATCGTCGTCAAGGTGAAATCCCTCAAATTGTGGTACCATCGCCGGTGTTTTTGTCCAATAAAATCCTGCGACTTCTTTGTACCGGTCATGCGTCATGACGTAAAGTGAGAATATTCTCTCTAAGTAGATTAGATGCGAAGAGGCAACACCAAAAGATCGTGGCCTGCGACTCCAAAGCATCGCCACTCGGTTCTTGTTCGCTATGTAAGTAATCTCAAAGTCGTGCTTTCGTAAAGCGAATTCCGACCAACGTTGTTGTCATGTGTTCAGGTCTCTTTGTGTAAAAAATGTGTTGTAAACCACAATGATCGATCTTTAATTCAAATTTTTAGGTCCAACAAGGTAGTGTCTCCATACCTTTAAAGTATCGATGGCTAACGACTCCGTCATGCGTTGCGTAGTTTTTCCTCATGCCTTCTTAATTTCCTCGAAATGTAAGCAATCTTTTCGTCGTCTTGCATCAAGACTCCACCTAACCATTCCTTGGATGCGTCGTTGCATACCAAGAAGTCTGCGTCCATGTCCGGTACCTTGATGTCGGCATTTATTAGCAACTCTTTAAGCCTCTAAATTCTTCAGCGCATTTCTGCGTCCCACAAACTTCTTGTTTTCTTAACGACTCATTGTCCGGACTTGCTATCTTGAAGAATCCCCTACGACAAATGCGTCGATAGTATCTGCCAAACCCATAAAGCCTGGCACTTACGGCGGCGTTTGTTGGTGCCGGGCATTCCATAATAGCCTCAACCTTGGCGGGATCCGCGATACCTTGGGAGATGACATACCCTAGGTAGTGAATCCTTGATTGATAGAAAGAGCATTTGAATGACTTCCATATAACTTGTGTTCTCGTAAACATTGTAGTACCAAGCATGAAGTGCGCGTCATGCTCCTCCTTCATCCGAGAGTAGATCGAAATGTCGTCAATGAATACTTGAGCGAACTTGTCCAAAGTACTCTTGGAACACCTGGTTCATCAAACTCATGAATACCCACGGGGCGTTTGTCAATCCAAAGGTAAAGCCGTCAAACTCGCCAATGTCCAAATCTTGTCGTAAAAGCGGTCTTAGGGATGTCATCCTCCTTGATCATGGCGGTGACTCTACGATGCGCCGTCGATCTTGGAGAACACTTAGTCGCGCCCTTCATGCGATCGAGCAGTCGTGAATTCTTAGTAAAGGGGTATTGATTCGCGATCATAGCCTTGTTGGAGTTGATAGTCAATCACCAAGCCCTTCCGCGATGCGTCCTTCTTAGAGATTAAAAGAAATAGCAGATTGCACCCGCGGTGACAGCAGCTAGGGCGTGTCGGTCGGATCTAGCAACTCAACCGGTTCATTCTTATCTTACAGCTCGAGTCAACATCAGATAAGGCGTTCACCAAAGCTATCGGTTCAGTCGCCGGTTTAGGTCTATAGTAAACTCAATTCACCGTTCGGCATCGAACAGCTCCTCTGGAAATCACGTCCGCAAACTCCTTCACTGCCGGAAGGTGTTCTAGACCTTAAGCTACTCCTTTCTCGTTGGCGCCGGGATCACGCAAAGGTGCACCCTGCGCCTTACTCGCCGAAATGGCGGGAAGAGGCCGAACCTCGAGGGATACTCACTGGTTGATCCTACTATCCACCGTCACCTGTCCTTCCATCATCGATTTCAAGCTCAGATTTTAGTCTTACGGTTTGAGCGCTCGATTCCAACAATCCATCGCGGAATCCCACAACATGCATTAAGACCCACAGATAGTAACATACAAGTTGATACAGGCGAGCTCTCCCGGTTGGGGCACAACGGTAACCTTTCCTCAACCACGTTTTGGCTCGAAGCCATCTCTACAAAGCTAAACTCATCACGATTGTTGCCTTTACCTTAATCCTTTTGTTGGCGCACCATAAATAAAAATCTCAGTAGCACCTGGGTCTGTCAAGATACTAAGGGTCTGGTCGGCGAAAATACCTGTCGTCTTCAGCATAATCAACTGGTGCTATGACTAGCATTTATTCACTGTTGAATGAATCTGATGGGCCTCGCCCAAAACTCCCACAATAGTGGGTCCAAATGATCCAGATGCTCTAGTCCTCTCCACTGGGAATTTTTGCTGGTAGTGTGGCTCCCCACGTCCAACACCCCTTCTCCGACCCAATAGTCCTGGTACCCAAAATAGAAGAATATTGCAGAGCACGGAACCACAGTACATTATATTTGAGCGGTCCTAAAGCTTCTTCTTTACTTGAGCGGCTGCTAGCTGGCAACATCGATCTCGATAAGGTGTCCGTGGCGAGGCGTGATGCGATGAATAATGATGAATGTGGACCCCCTCACGGAAACCGCGATATCGAAACGTGATACCGGCGTCTGCTGGCTGCCATTACCCGGATGAACCGTCTGCGGGGTCTGCGGGGTCACGAATTACGACTGGCGATGAAACTCCTGCGCTATGGGGGCCTTTTTGAACGTCATTGCAAGGTTTGAGGCAGCCGAATCCTGCTTAACTGCGTGAGAACGTTGAGGCCATCGAACCTATTGACGCTGGGCTTCTCGGTGTTCATATCGCGGGAGCATACCGAAGCGACTCCATAAAAGCGTCGCCTCATATTCGGGCGCTATCGACCTCCACAATAAATAGCGTTGAACCTCATTGGTACGGCGGCTCAATGATTCCTCGAAAGATATCTCTCACCGGAACCGTTCCTTGAGCGAGTTCCCATGACCGTCTTCAACCGTATGTTTAGGCTGCGAGCATCTTCACCATGAAGGAAACACGCTGTTGGAAGACCTGGAATATGTTGGAGGTATAGTCGCAGTCTGATACATCGCCGTATTCTCAACCATACCCTGCGGCCCGGCGCCATCGAACGCAAAGGGCTTCGAAATTTCACCTTCATAGGAGTTGGTGATCATACCGATAACGGTCGGTGTCGCGGTGGAACCTCGCGAGAATGTAGCGCCACGGCCTCATCCACGTCTAATCCGGCGATCCGCAGGCATCTCGGACATGTCTGGAAAGATCTCATCATCCCACAACATGGTACTGCGATGCGCTCTGTCCAAGGACACGCTGCAGCCTCCACAGGTTAGACCCTTGATGCGATGGATCTTTCTTTGGAAGCGTCAGCGCCTCCACTCCCTAACACCGGTAGTGCGCCTCAGCGGCGTCCTCTAACCATGATTACGCGCCGCAGGACAAGCAACTCAATCAGCAACGGGTAATCCAATAATATCACGTCATGAGGCAGTAGTGAATCCCAAATTAAGTGGAGTCGAGACACCGCTCGTGCCATATGCTGGGGCCGCCTCGTTCGACAACCATTCTAATTGATAAGGTGCAATTTTTTTACGTTTAGTGGTATGCTGGCGGCAGACGTTATGATGCGAAGTATATGACCGGGGCGCGATGCGTGGCTTACGGGCATGAATGATGATCTGCTACAAACAAAGCCGGTACGCTAAAATCTGATGACCTCCAGCGAGTCCTGCACCACCGCGAGGTTAGGACCTCCGAACACCACATAATCAGCTCAGCCCGGTTTCCCGCCGTCTTTAACCATTTTCCCAGGTCGAGTGATGCGAGGAACATGGGGTGTCTACTTCCCGCGGAAGCATAGCGCACCAAGCAACCAATAAATACAATCCGGGAACAACATAAATAAGAGAACGATTGCGCCCCTTACAAATGGCGTGTGACAAGAGGACTTTGACCACAACCCCAATTCACATTATTAAATAATTCAACCATCAATGCTAACTTCGAGTAATTTAATGCAAAAATTTTCCATCTTTCCACTAAGTATGTCTCAACAATGTCGAGAGACCTAACCAACATCACCCCAATATAACCACATCGTCTTCCTTCTAATTACGACAATATGAAATAAATAAGGTCATAAGCTTGAACTCTAATCTTGCCATCTAGTTATAAGGTAGGAAAACACCATTCCTATTTCAGCCGTACACTACTATTGCGATTCTATAACAATATTTCCTTCTCCTAATTTAAAATTATCATCATATTGAACATACCAATAAGCATCCTATTAAAAGACACTATACTACAATTACCATATTTCATATGACATCATTTAAAACAATGTTTTATAAGGCACCCCATGTAAAGATAGTTAATTATCACCTCTAAATATCCACCTTAAAAAGTACGAAATTTGTCTAATTAATTTATCAGTCCCTATTGTCAAGTAATTAACATCACCTTAATAATTACATCACAATGAAATATATCAATGCACAAGTAACTTCATGTTGAAGGAATACAATACCCTCACATCCTTTAGAAGCAATGGGTAAGGAGAACCATATTAACATGATAGCCGGTTCCATATTCCTTCAAGATAATATAATACAGTTAAATATTAAATGCCTACCAATATTAATCTCATATTAGCTATTCCAATAACCAAAGGATTCCTGTTGGAAATGTACCATTACCTTCACATATTAAAGGCATTAGGTAGTGATAATTATATTAAATGACCATTATTTAGAATGACATTCCTCCCAATGTAATATAGCAAAAATTAAAATAATAGCGCATGCAAATGGTAATCTCATAATACTACTTCAATAGTCATTAGCTTCATGTTGGAAATGTACAACTACCATCACATAATAAAGGGCATCTATAAAATGCCTAAAATTTATCATGACAATAATTTGAATAACAATTAATTAAAGATGTACACATATGGACATAACATCTTAATTCGAGGTAACATCAATTTGGAAATAACCATATACGTCATAATTTAAAATGGCAATCTATAATGGCCACTTTTAATCTAATTTACAACATTAATTTCTTGATATTAATTTCCGCATTCAATGATTAGCTACAGCATTCAATTATAGACGGAAGACTGGCACTCTATAAGTACCACATTTAATATTCATTAAAACATGTAATATTAATATTTAATTCAACCTTCTATAATTAATTACAGCCTTTAAATATGGAATGAAACGGGCGTTCTATCCTGACCATGTTAAATTGTATTATAACATTAAGATTAAATACACATTCCTTAATCGACTACATCATTTAGATACTCATTGTCTACTCGCTAAAAGGTACGTTACTAAACCCCTTCGAAAGGTGAAAATAGTAATTCTGTCAACGACTCTGTCACAACCCTGCCCTTATGGTCACCATCATTCACTTGTTTATTTCAATTTAAAAAATAGGGGAGAGAACAAAAGGCGTTTTGCTCAGTTAGCATGTCCATCACGGACGGTCTGAAAAGTTGTCAGGGTGCTGAGTAGGGACACCCTCCAATACATCTGCCAACAATCAATGTTGTGGCAGGCATAAGTAAATAACTGAGGGTTGGTACGTACTGGCCCAAGGAAGGTAAATTGTCAAAACGCAGTCATTAAATCAAGAACCATAGCGGATAATCAAGCGGCCATAAGTTGGCATCAAAGGATGGCAGTCCTAACAAATGGCAGCAGCCAAAATTGGCTAAGGGCCTTACGCAGTCATACCCAGGGCGACACGCCAGGAATGCAATGGAAGATCGTCTCCCAAGGGAGAGTCAATCGCTGGCAGTGAGGGTATCCGTTTCCATCTTTATATGGGCCAAAACGTGGTCATAACCACCGCTCAGTCAATTAGATTAACTCACAAATCGGGGTCCCTTGACAGACGCGTTCCATAATTAAACGGCATTACAGGGTCACTACAGCATGGTCAGATACGAATTAATGGAAAAATCATGGCAACTCAACACAACTCCGTCGTTCTCCCTTTTAAAAATCCGTCGTGGTCAACAGGAAAAGCAAGCAAAAACCCACCTGTCGGACTTACAGAAAGAAAAATAAGTAAAACAGTAACTATGGAAATTAATTGCACACTGTGATTTACAAAACGGAATGACAGTAACCCTATGAAACGAGTTGCCCCCAGAACGAATGCCCACCGTGACTAAGAAAAACACCCCCAGTCAGAGATCAACACCCAACGGAAATCGAACGCCCAACAAAAGGGATTTTAGGCAACAGGCGAAATCTATGACAAGAGGTTTATTTTGGTTTGAATTACGGTAGAATCAATTACTGATTCGCCCAGCACGGAAAAAAATTTAGCTTGATTTACTGTTGATTCCATTACCCCATAAACTACTGTCAGAAACCCCAGCAAAAATAAAACGCAGGTCCCATGGATCATTACTTGTCATTGAAGGTGCCAGCATAAATACAAATCGCAGAGGAAGTTCACAACGCAGGGGAATTAACTTAAGCCAGGGGCATGGCGTGAGAGAGGGTTTCATTATTCCAATCTGAGAGGAAATAAAATTTAGCTCCTTTGAGAAATAACTTCATGCGGAAGTTTATACTGAGGAAGGATAGAAGCCATAGAAATGGGCGCCCACAAAAACTAAAGAGCCAGGAAAAGTAGGCAATCCAATTTAAAATGATGGAGATAGAAGGTGTAAAATATATGCGCAGGTAGACCCAACTGCCACCGGTGATACAAGGAATTTTGCAAGGGAAGAACATACGGCAGCGCAAACATCTCCGGGAAAAATATAATGGCAGCACAACATTCATGGGAAAATAAGTTGGCGGTAACCGCGATAGGTCATTCCGGAATGATTCGAATCATTATATTCAATAAAATTTATTCATAAACATTTTCATCATCTTGCTAATAACGGAGTTAAATAACTTTATTAACAGAGGCAATCGCATGCATTCTTGTCTACTGAATTTACAATTCATGCCTTAGCCACTCGCCCGCTTCCAAAGATGTCCCGAGCTCCACGCCACGTCCCGCACTCCTTGCCTTGTCATGCGCTCCCGCTTGCCAACCACTGAATGCTCACTGGTACCTCCCAGCAAAATGCTAGAGGTACTCTGCTTCCCCCTTAGCCCCCAAGCAAAAGGGCCACACAAGATCAAGGTAAAACACTAGAGTGAGAACAGCCTCAACGTCTGAGCTACCACTCCAACAAAGGTGAGCTTACACCCAACTCCTCACAAGAAAATCCGTCAACCACAATTGTGATAGCGTTAATGTAGTTCATCCTTCTTCCTTCCTTTTCCGCTTTCGTTTTATAGACCGATAAGACCCACCTAGCTTTTCACGGATTATTAATTGGTGAATTTTTAATGATAAATCCAATCAATCTCCAGCAGATCCCAAGTGTCACTCATCCTAGGGATTATCAATAGTGTTTCTGTTTTATTGGTGAAAATCTAATTTCCACTTACAAGGTGCTTTAAATTTCTCCTAGGGTTCCTCGATCCCCTCTTGCTTTTATTCTCTTTCCTTAAATGATGCTTCTGAAATTTAGTATTTACTTAAATGATGATTATTTTAAAGAGCTTTCCTCAATGTCTCCTACTTTCCAATTTTATAAGTTTCCTTAATTTTATTTTATTTTATTTTATTTTCCCTTTTGTTTCTCTCTTACATTGTTGTGTAATAATGAAATTTTGTTAAAACCCCAAAGGATAAATGCTCGCTGGCCTTCTTTTCCATGGCAAATATTTTGTATTATTGATATATTCTTTTTTTTTGAAATCCCAAATTTATACTCCTTTCTTTAATACTTTTTAATTACCCTTTAAAATTAAACACCAAGGGTTTTACTTAAATGGACCCTCCATTACTTTTACCCCTTGCACTTTTTTTTTTGAAGTTTTTTAGTGTAACTCCTAGGTGGGTGTTAGTTTCGCCCTAGGTTTATTTGATTTTAGTTTTTTTTGGGGATCTTTTCTTAGTGCTGGTCAATTTTATCTTAGAGGCGTTTTAATCTAGGTTTGAATTGATGGGTGACAATTAATTAGGGAAAATGTTTGTGGTGCTCGGTGTTAAGGTCACCGAGAGTCGTCTAAGGCGTTATATCATCATCCTCGGCGACATGCCCGCCGGGCCTTTTCACATTAACCAAAGGGTGCCACTGGCATGATTGCCTCGCCGGTCATCGGCGTGCCCTTCGGGGCGCACCATGTGCTCCAAGGGTGCGACTTGCTGACTTGTAATTCTTTGCGCTGGCGATGCCGCCGGGATGCACCACGTGCTCCAAGGGTGCCACTCGGCTGGCAATGGTTGACAGACTCTACAGAGCTTCCCCTAGAGTCAACACTACGCGGTGAATCTTGTATGGGGAGACTAAGGGGCTCTAAGGAATAAGACCCCAGCCTTGTGCGCACCTTAGAATCATCGTGGCGGCTGTCGCGATGCGCCTGGCATCGTGGATCCCCTCTAACTAGGTAATCGTTAACCTACGGTTAGAACCCGCGGCGGGGAGTGCCCTGAGTAAGTACGTGGCGGTGGCAATGCACACCTCTCCTCAATCTCTCAGGATCGTGTGGCCCTCTACTCCTACATATGTGAGTCCGATTGACGAAATATCGTCATTTTGCATCATCAACCATCATAATAGGATCATATCCGACAACATATCATATAGTAATAGTACATCGGCGTAAATACAAAACAATATCATCGCCAAATGGAAACAACTCCGTGCCTCACGACTCAATCCAGGAGTCCAAAGGGGTTCCGCAGTCACCTCATTACTCGGGTAGACACCACCGCACCTCAAAGCCCGGTTGGGCGTCTTTGTCTACACCAAGGTAGTAAACATCATCATATAACTCAATGCATCATGAAAGAAAAGTTTATCATCCTTATAAATCCGGATCCACTTACGAGCAAAGTGTCATAAAATAAGTTTGAGTATGTCTTGAGGCTTGAGATGTTACAAATTCTCTTTGTAGGTTAGTGTGATGGATTATGTTATAATGAATTAGTTTATAGATTAAGATATGGTCTGAGATCCCTAGACTGTATATGTGCAAGTTAGAAATTAGATTATGCTTTCTTTCATAATTTTATAAATAAGCTTAAAACAAATTTTTTTAATTAGAATAAAATAGAATCTTATAAGATTTCATTTCAATTTTTAGTTATAGTTGTTGCTTACTTTAGTTTTAGATAGATTTCATTTTCTTAGATGTTGGTTGATGTAATTGTCAATTTACTTTTTAATATCATAGTTTAAGTTTCTATTTTTTAATTCATTTCCTTATTATAGTTTGAATAATTAAAGTAGACATAGCATAGTTTCCATTTACACAAGTTCTTTTCATAGATTAAGTGCAATTAAATTTCTTAGTTAAATAATGATGATCTCGTTATGTTGTTGATGGTTCACATATGAATATGTAGAGATTGTTTAACATTGTTTCTGTTTAGTGTGGAGTTTATACCATTGGAATTGTCTTTTTTTTGTCAAATTTGTCATTTGAGATATCATCTATCACCAGAGCATTCACTGTACCAAGCATTTATAATTTTGAAATTAATGTAGATTAAAGTTAGTTTCTTGCTTTTGTAGATTAGAAGAGATAGTTTCTTATTTTCATAGATTAAGGTAAAGCATTTAGTTGTTAGTTCTCCTTTCTTTCAATATAATAGATTTCCTCTCATGCATTGCATTGAGAATTTAAAATTCCTTTCACGCAAGAGAAATAGTTTTTCATTAGGAATTCAGTCCACTTGCCTCTTAGGCTAGATAGTTGTTCAATAGAGAAGTCTTTGCTTACTTGTCCATTTGCTTTAGTAGGATATATAATTGTCTTTTTCTTACTTGTCTTCTTCTTTAATAGATTAGTTATGTGTCTTTGCTTAGTTGTCTATTTGCATTAATAGGTTAGATGGGTGCTTTTACTTACTTGCTTATTTAATTTCTTTCAGGAGTAAGTTGCTCATTGAATGTAGGTTGGCAAGTTAAAATAGTGTTCTTTACAGTATTTTGTTTATTGATATGCTTAGATAGTTGCTCATTGCTTATTATTGAACTAGTTTTTCTTTACATAGGGTTTTTACACTCTTTCTTAGGAACTATCCTTTTCATAGATTAAAGTGCAATTAAATTTCTTAGTTAAATAATGATGATCTCGTTATGTTGTTGATGGTTTGCGCATGAATATGTAGGGTATTTAACATTATTTCTGTTTAGTGTCGAGTTTATACCATTGGAATTGTCTTTTGTTGTCAATTGTCATTGAGATATCATCTATCACCACCGAAGGCATTCACACAACCACCAACATTATATTTGAGTGTCATAAGATTAAAGTTAGTTTCTTGCTTTTGTAGATTAGAAGAGATAGTTTCTTATTTTCATAGATTAAGGTAAAGCATTTAGTTGTTAGTTCTCCTTTCTTTCAATATAATAGATTTCCTCTCATGCATTGCATTCAGCATTTAGATTTCCTTTCACATTAGAAATAGTTTTTCATTAGGAATTCAGTCCACTTGCCTCTTAGGCTAGATAGTTGTTCAATGAGAAGTCTTTGCTTACTTGTCCATTTGCTTTAGTAGGATATATAATTGTCTTTTCTTACTTGTCTTCTTCTTTAATAGATTAGTTATGTGTCTTTGCTTAGTTGTCTATTTGCATTAATAGGTTAGATGGGTGCTTTTACTTACTTGCTTATTTAATTTCTTTCATAGGGTAGTTGCTCATTGAATGTAGGTTGGCAAGTTAAAATAGTATGCTTTCGTCATTTGTTTATTGATATGCTTAGATAGTTGCTCATTGCTTATTGTTGAACTAGTTTTCTTTACATAGGGTTTTTACACTCTTTCTTAGGAACTATCCATCGATTCTTGGCCAAAAGATAATTAGGTTACCTAGTTTCGAATTTCTTAGTAGGGTTTTCTTATTCTATAGTTTTTCTTAAATAGATAAACCTTAGATAGATACCTTCATTAGTTAGACCATACTCCTACTAGACTTAACCCTTTGGCATATATTTTTCTACAACTCTAAGTTTACTTACCACGGGTTGACAATTTAAATCGAGGGTATTTTAGCGTCTTTTTTAGTACATATAAATCACCTAACACAACCCTATTCAACTATATTCAACCACGCCCATAGTGGACCATGACCAACTAAAGAAAACCATGGTGGACATGAGTCAACCATGATAAACATCACTATATGAAATAACGATCGAGGAACATCGCAATTTTACCCAACTCTTGAGGAACATCATGTTATAGCACAAGCATCAAGGAACACACCAATTCAACATTAGTCAACCAATATAATTGTCACAATTCTACGTAACCATTGAGTAGCATCACAAACTAATAAATGTGACAAAAATATTAATTAATTTTTTGATGTGACATAACCGTTAAGGAACATTTAAATTTCATATAATATGAGCAATATGAATATCACGATGTAGCATGATCATTTATGAACTTCGCATTGAAACATAACCCTTAAGGAATGTCGCAAGGTGACATAACTCTTAATGAATGTCACATGTGACGTACCCATAGAGGAACAAATCAATTTGAGATAAAACATTGAATCAAAATGGGATATACTCATTGGGGAACATCACAATCAAACATAACCTTGGAGGAATGTCACAATGTCACAAAAACCTTGATGGAAATCGCATTTTGACACAACCATTGAGGAATGTAGAAATTCAACATAATTCAACCATGATATGACATGGTTAGCCATAATCAAACATAAGGAACATATACTTGTTAAACATGGTCAAACATAAGGAATATACCATAGTCAAACATGGTCATAGAAATTTGATATAAGAAACATATCATAGCCAATCACGCTCAACCATAGTCACTTATAATTAAACATGGTCAACCATAGTCAATAATGATCTACTAGAATCAACAATAGTTAAATGTGGTCAACCATATGTCAACCATAGTTCTGATATACTAGAATATGTTTTTGTTCCAACCATGGAATAGAGAAGCGAATTAAAACAAAAACAATTATGAGCAATTTAAAAAAACAACTTAGAGAAGATTTTCATTTAGTTAGAGATTGATTTGAGGTATGGCTACTAAGTATTTTGACAAGTGCACCTTCCTCTAGTTCTTCAACTAATCATAAAATAATATGTTCCTTGCAAAGGATTTTCAAGAACATAAATACTGATTCTTTTGGTGGTTCCCTAAGACTCCATGGAATCCGATCCCTAATTATTTCTTATTAGCGGAACGATAAGTGATCAAATGGATAATGCATATACATATTCAAAAGAAGACATCGATAACACTCCAACTCGACTTTCCAGTTTCTGCGTACATTTTTTTTCTACTCTCCCTTTTCTATGATATTAATCCTACACAAATAGTTAAAAACAGAATATCATATTGATTGATTAGATTCGAAGTACTAGATCTAATGTGTAGCTGAATTTGTTCATTTTATCATTTGAGGATTGACAATACTAGTAGGTGGTAAAGGACATGGACAATATTTTTTTATTAAAAGAATATAAATTTATAAATTTCCTACATCAATGGTCCACCATATGGTAATGGATTTGAGTTGTGTTGTACATAAAATGGACAGACCATTCTCTATGTTTGGTTTTGACCTTTTGGGGCCGTCATATCACTTCAGGAATTCAGGGTTTGGAAGTCCGAAGTGTGAAAAGATTTTTTGTGTGTGAAGGCAAAGAATGACAAATCTGGATTTTTCAGAACTTCGGAGTTCAGGGTTTCAGGAGTCCTGAGGACAAGTGGTAGGGACTCAGTATGGAGGAAAGTCTGAAATCAAAACTTGCGATAGAGTATTTGTCGGCATATGGGAAATCAATGTTTCAGCGTTTCTATTGACAAGGAGTAGAGCACTCCACTTCAAAATCTCTGGAATCACAAACCACGAAGAAGTTACGGAGGATCATTTCAGTATTTCGACAAATCAGAGTTCAGGAATTCCTGGATTGTTGTGACATAAGGTTAGGGTCGAGAGTTTCGAACTACCGGTACCCGGAAGCCCAAAATAGAGGGGGTTGTCGAAAGGTGCTTCAAGTTCTAAAAACTAGAAATGGTGACAGGTGGCATAAGTCCACATCAGGAGCAAAGAATAGGTCGAGGGGACAATTGGAAAGTCAGGAACCCTCTTGACAAGATTCACGAAATCCCGAGAGAGGGAAAATCATTTTGGAAATTTGGAAATTCAGGTTCTGGAAGGTATAGGAGACAAAGAGTTTGAAAATGAACCTTACGAACTCCCAGAACGTGAAATCATGCTAATCATTGGAACAAGTGGGGGAACCACAGCTGTTGATCTCCTTAGAGGCATAACATTAATGTTTCGGTATTTCAGGATTCGGCATATCAGGAATCCTGATGACAAGGAATGGGGAGTGGTGAAAGGAAAATTCGAAAGTCACGAAGTGTAGCAGGGCTGAGAGTGGAATTTTCAGGATTTTGACGTTTCAGATTTCAGGACTCCAGAGACCAAGAGACAGGGTTTCATGGCATCACAACTCCTGAAATCGTAAAGAGAAAAAAGCCAAAATTTGTGGTAAGAAGGATCTAGCATTTGGTATTTCAAGTTTCGGAGGTCAAGGAGGTAAGGCGCTCGACTACGGAATTTCTGAAATCGCAAAATCTAGTATCCCGAAAAGGAAAGAGAAGATTCTGAATGTCAGTTGGGTGTTGAACATGGAGTTCATGGCTAGTGAATGATCATGGGGACATAACTCACAAGGGCCTGTGAATTATAGCTAGAGAGGGTGAGTGAATAGTTTCCCGAGAGGAATTAAAAGGACTTAGTCAGACTCTAAGGGGGCGCAGTTGGAAGATCTTGTGCAGAATCCATCCTGAGGTTTCAGGGGTCTGCGTCATAGGACCGATCAACCCACCAACTAGAATATTAGGAGTAACGTACATCATTACAGTGACAAAATATTTAACCAGATGGGCAGAAGAAACAACAGTAAATGATTGCAACGCATAAACTATAGCACACTTCCCATTTGAACAAGTAATTACAAGATTTGGATGCCCTATAATACTGATGAGTGATCAGGGAACTCATTTTATCAATAATACCATTCATATAATGACTGAAGCATTTGGAATACACCATCATAAGATCA
>SNQJ01S0116867.1:0-27796 GCA_010110895.2 Picea sitchensis | reverse complement strand
GAGAAACTCTTTTGTAAAATCTCTCTGTAATTTTTTTCTTTGCTTTAATAAACTGCTCCAAGTGGCCGCGTTGGTTGGGGTCGTGGATGTTTCCCCGTAGGGGTTTTTCCACGTGAAAACATCGGTGTGTTGATCTTTGATCTGGTTATGTGAGTGGTTACTGAAGGTGTTCGTCCTCTGTTGGAATACCTGTGTTGTCGAACACAAAATGCTTGGGATTGAATGATCATGAGTGATCTAGGAGTTTCACTCCTAAAATTTAATGTAACGGTGCTTAAGGGGTAGTTATCTTCTTTCAAGAAGATAGGTAGTCGGAGGGAACCCTAGAAATTTTCATGTATATGTAGATGCATTGTATGCCCAAATGAGGCTGATGGAGGAGTATTGTTACTAAATAGGAGGTAGTTGCAAGTTAGTTAGAAATCCTTAGAGAAGGAAATGGGAGATAGAATAGTTCTTTGAGGGGGCTTGAGATATTTGAGACTCTGTTACAGTCCAGCCTGCACATATTGTAATAAGACATTCATCTTAATAGAAAGAAAGCAGTTTTTCCTGCATATGAGTTTATGTGTATCTGATGAATGTTATCTGTGTGTGTTTATGTATGATGTAGATGCATGATAGGTTTCATCTATAGTAGGAATATAGATTTATCTATCCTTGTTCAGTTTGAAATATTGTTCCAGGTTCTTAGGTTGTGCAAGGAGTGCACAACAAAACATTGAAGGTTATGTAGCCAGCACAAGGAGTGTGCATCCAGACTATGTGGAGTCGGAAAAGAACATGCCAGGAGGGTGCACCAGAGTGATAACAACTCAAGGGAAGCCTCTAGGTTGTTGAATACCTTAGAGGAGAAACTGTGTAGGGGAAGCACAGAGAGACAGAGTCACTGAGAACTTTGTAGAGCTCTGTTAGGATGGCATCGAGCAGGTGCAAGTGTGCACAAGGAGAAATCTTTGTCGAGTTTAAAGAGAAGAGTATCAGAGGAATATACTCACAGAGTTGTTGAACACTCTATAAGCCTTGCAAGTGTGCATTGAGAAAAAGTTGTCGAGAAGGAATAAAAATCCCTTTGAGGAGTAAAGGGATTGAAATCTTAGAACATGAGTAAGCAAAATCTCAAGAGAGATAGCACAAGGAGTGCACGCAGAAGTGAAATTATTCCAAGATTCACAATCTCAGGAGGAGTAGTGCAAGTTTACACACAGAGCGCAAGTGTGCGCTAGAGTCGAATACAATATTCGTTGTCAAAGCTCAAAAGGAAAAGTGGAGTCGAGACCCTTTCAATCAGTTTCGCGGGAGGAGGTTCAAAGACCGAACCCTTTGAACACTTAGAAAATTTCGCAAGTCCAGAAGAACAAAGAAGCTCAAGAGGAGGAGTAACAAAAACCATCAGATTGGTTGCATGAAGAGGTTTGGACCATTTGATTGGGGTCCATGACGAAAAAGGAACGAACGAGGAGGAGGAAAGATCCCATCCATTGGATTTCAGTGCAATGGATCAACAGTTGCCCGATCCAAGTAAAGTGCATGGGCCTTAAGTCCTTTGAGAGTGCACAAGAGAGCATACTTTCCAAAGTTTTGAAGCTAGTCGAGACCATCCATCTTTTATTGGACTAATTGTTAAGTGTGGACACAAACAGATCTCCCTAGATCCCACTGGAAACTATAACAAAACATAACAGAATATAAGACTTTCCCTAGGCTCTAATTATTGAGTTTACTAGTTAATGAGAGATAGACAACATACCTTTTAAATGTCGTTTCCTCTTGCCATTGCCATCCTATCTCCGTTCCAATGCTCCAATGATATTGAACCTACAAGGGAACACAAGCCAACCAAAGTGAAAGAAACACAATATACTCAACAAGAACTTATGTATGTGATCAATGAATCATACAATAAAACAAGACTAGTTTTATGGGAAAGAAACATATTGTTGTATCATATTAAATAGAAAGTGGAGAATACAACCAAATCCTTGATGTTGCAAAGTCCCCTTTCAATGGCCCTTTGCTCCAACACACACACCTTTTCTCCAAAACCTTTGAATGAAGAAGATCCACCATGTAACTTGTAGAACTAAAGCAAAGCTCCCAAGAAGAAGTAGAAACTCTCCATACAAATCTTAGCCTATTCAACCTTATCCTTTTCCATGAAATATCCCTCTTTATATAGTGTGAAAGAGGGATGGATGAGGATATTAGGATGATCCCACCAAATTAGAAAAGCGAGTAAGATCCAAACCGTTCAGAGGCCACCTCACCTTCTAGAAGATCCCCTTCTAGAACATTCATGAAGTTTGAATTTTCCTTATCTTTTGGCATCGTTGTACCCTAGTTATATTGCAACCTGTAGAGTCATCGCAATCCATCTCTAGATCAGGATGTGATGATCAAGCATTGTCACACCCCATGCATTTTGCAGGGTGCGACGACCTTCCTTAATAAGGTTTTTGAGAAAGGAAAGAAAATCACTTTCGTCATGGATAAAGACTCTTTTATATTTTTTAGGGAACATGAACACATGTTGTCAGTGGATCACTGGGGTGACCAAAATAATGTGTAACAGAATTCCCCCCAAAGTATGAAGCTGAAAATTGTGACAGCCGAAATACTTTGTAGAATGTGTGTGTCGAACAAGGAGCGCACCAATTGGGAGCCTGCAAATAATCAAGCATTTTCATAATAATATACCATCATCTAAGGTAGGCATTCCCAAACTCAAAAAAAAAAATTCAAGTGAGTCATGGCCACTAAATATACACTATGGATCCATGTCATTATGAATTAGCATAGCCACCAAGAATACAATGTGGATCTATGCTCTAAAAGGACTCAAATTCAGACATAGCCACAAGACATACAAAGTGGATCTATGTGTGAATAAAAATCATGAATACTCCATCGCAACCTGGATCAAAATGATGAGATCCAGGGTATTCATTTCCATCGTCTCTAAGTATGAATCTAACCATGTGATTACAGATGTCAGATTCGAACATGGTAGAAACCACTTGATTACCGGTGAATGATGGAAACCGTTAACAAGTGCGAGAGAAATCATATTAATTTCAATGACTCCCAAGTTACCCTAGTACAATCCAACGAATTTGAATAAATGAGTTGAAGTCGAACACTTGATAGAATCTCCCAATCAAGGGTCAATGATGTGAACCCACTGTTAAAGTGAAGAGACATGCCATTGAGGCATGCAGACTCTAAGGTACTAAATTATTTCTAAGTCTTGTTTCTGGATAATGAGTTGAAGTCGACAGGAAAAGACTCATCACAGGAGGGCCTTTATGTATCCCCCATCAATGACACGAAATATGTAACATATTTGAGGTAGATCAGATTTTGAAGTGATTCGGAACTGACTTGGGGAAGGCTGACATGGTAGAAAATTTATAACTGCAGATGGTTGACTCAATAGAAGGCTTATTTAGGTTGGAATTTTCTTGAACATATGAATGAACTGACAATGGTCTTGGCATCATTGACTCAAGGAGGACCCAACATATGAATTTGTGGATGTTCAAACAAGAGACAAATGGATTTCCCAACTCGGATACAATGGTGAAGGGGGGTGTCATGTTCAAGAGAGACTATTACTGCCACTAACACAAATACAGAGACACATTTCTTTCCCAATTTTCCCCCACCATTTATGGCAAGTACCTCTTTATCTTTACGCAAGCTTGAGGAGGATAGCATATGCTTTTTGATGTAAGCTCATCCTTCAGACCAGTCCCTCGAAGTATATTTAACGAACCCTAAGAATGAGTGGTTCGATCCCATATGGGTCTTTCGATGTTTGTTTAATGAGTCCAACGAGAGAAAACTCGGGGGTTTTTCATTTTTAGAGAGTCTGAAAAACACTTAAAAAGAACTCCATCATGTCCTTTTTCGTAAATTAATTTGATGAGACCGAAAAATTGATAACCTACCTCTCATCAAATTTTTTCTTCAAATATTTTTACGAGCGTGAAAAGAACAAGGTCATTCGACAATATTTTCGTTTTTATGGAGCATGAAAAGAGCTTAAAGGATACTCCATATGATTCATTTTTCATGTCACCACTACTAGTTCAAAAAAACGACAAGAGACTACTCGATTACATTCTCATGGTTTCACGAGCGTGAGAAAGAGTCAAGACTCTACTCGGAGTTTTCCTAAAAAAACCTAAAAGGATCTGTACATGTGACAAATGTATAAAAACCAATCAAAAAGAGGACCCTTGTTCCAACATTTCACTCCTAGACTTTCATATCTGCAAAAAATCAACCACTTGTAAAGTTGTTAGGACTTTAGGGTTTAGATGAAGTATAAAAAATAATATAATATACAAATGAAAAGCAATAAAACTCAATCAAATAGATAAAAAACCATATTTCACTATTTCATTTGTAACTTCACCCAAACATTGCTCCAAACTGCCTTTTTACCTCAATTTTCAACTGTGGATTGTGGAGTGCATGGCTGATCATTCCACGAATCATCTCCGCAGAAAAGGTAATCTTCATTTCCTTCATCTTTCCATGGATTAAAATTTGATTTTCATTGGTTAAAAATGTGATTTTGGGTTGATTTTTTTAGATTACCCATGCGTTGAGGTCGTCGCTTGTGCCCTATATGGGGACCTGCGACAATATAGGATTGTCGCAATTGACCCTAAAGCTAGGGTTTGATGACTCTGCACTGTGAAAATTCATAGGCTTGCGACGACCGCATTCCAAAAGTTTAAAAGATGAAACCAACAAGAAAAACCCTCCAGGAAAGAAAATTATGATTCTAATCTCTTTTTATGGTTCCTTCGGAGGTCTTCCATGGTTAGGATGTTGGAATGGCGCAAGAGAGAACATGGAGAAGAATATTACTTCATCAAGAATGACCTGGGAACAGTCATGGCCCTCTGGTAGTGTGGGTTGTTAAAATTCTTAAAGATTCAGGGTATGAGGGCTCAGCTAAGACTACTTGACTACCTGGTTCACATGTGGGATGTGAACGAGGAGTTTCATGTGGGTTCCCACACACTCACCATAGATATTGAGGATATATACTTCCTAATAGGACTATCTCATCATGGATCCTGAGTGACACTTACAGGTAGAAAGGGTGGCGGTGAGTCTATGAACCACTACATCAATGAGAATTGTGTGTTGGGTACCCAGAAACATAGCAGTAAAGTCGCTATCAGGGATGTCTGAGACTTTCCTCTCCGTACCATCCTCTATACTATCATGTGCATGGCAGGGAGTGTAGCACCCCACATGGCTCTTCGGAGCTATTATCAGTATGCATTGGAGTGTATGGAACCCCGAGTCTTAAACTAGTATGAAGGGGTTCTTAAAATTATGAAGAAATAACTGACCAAGTGTAGAAGTGGTGGGTTGAAACAATTCGGATACGTTTCTATTTTGGTATCCTTCTTCCTAGAGAGGGTCTCATTTTTATGCTTGCAGGTAGAGTGGGGTATACCTTCTCCATAGGATCTGAGAATGAAGAGGTGGGTAGACCTCATGGCCTGACATGGAGCCGGTCCAATCGTTAAGTATAATGATGTATTCTTCGAGTGGTTGAGGACTCAAATGCTCATGGTTGATGATTATGCATATGTCAGGCTAGAATTCTGTGGAGATATGGGCCTAGCTCTTCCCAAAGTTTCTCAATGGGGGGACATACGTAAGAAGGAACTTTTTTTTATATGATGTTTTTGTTATTTTTAATGATATAAAATGTTTTTTATGTTGTTTGTTCGATGACTAATCAAATGCTCTTTGAAAATGAATATGTGAGACCTTATCGTCCTCCAGGTTCATTCCCTATCTAGAGGAGAGAGGAGACAAGTGACGTAGTAAGAGTAGTTATTGCTGACTTCAAGACCATAGAAAAAAAGCTAGAGGGACTCACAATGAATATCCCAGATGCCTCTATAGATGATATTTTGAGGCATTACCAACACTACACAATGAGCATGTCTGCCTCCATCGGTCGACTGCTCCATAGAGTAGCATGGGCAGTCGCGTGTTATAGTGAGCAACATCATTTATTCTCTATTATATATGAAGCCGTGTGCTTCACATTTTTTATATTTTGGTCATCGGACAAAAACATTTTTTTGTAAACTTTTATCATTATTAATATGAGGCTCCTACCGTCTTACTTGTTTTATGTACAAAAATGTGATTGGATTTTATCAATATCTCAAATGTCTGTCTAACACATAATTAGCCAATGCTTTTGTTAATGTATTTAGACATCTAGTAATCTGTTGATATTCAATGTAATCAAAATGATGTTCCAAGAGGTGAATTCGTAAATATACCCTTAACAAAGTAGGACTCTGGATGGAATAAATGTTACTCAATTGTAAGACCACTAACTGTGAATCCAGTCGTACAATAAGATGGCGGATTCCAAGTGAAACAACGTCAGTCAATAACTCGATAATTGCATTGTATTCCATGATATTGTTGGTTGCACGACCAAGGAATACACCATGTAGACTGATCAATTCATATGTAGGTGCATATATTTCCCAAGCAGCAGATGCTAAGTTTTGAGTACTACGACTAGCGCCATTATTGAATCCAATGTAGGGTAGTGAAGACACTGACATCTAGAAACCCAACACAATGCAAGGTAAGTAGTTGAAAGGTGGAACCAAACGACGAAAAAGCACACAAGAGTATGATACACTAAAAATACACAACACTCATGCAAAAATGACTTAAGCATGGTACTTCTTCAAGTAAAGCCCATTTTTGGGTTCACTCAAAGGAACTTCGTCATAATATACCAGCTCATAAGCTCCCTTCTCCAATACTCATTTCACAATATAAGGACCCCACCACATGGGCTCGAATTTACCGACCCCTAGCAAATTATGATCTTGCTCGTAGAGAAGAGCTAGATCACCTTCAGAAAAAACACATGACTTGACATGCTTGCCATATTGGGATTTAACACATACTTTCTGAGTTTCAATAACTAAGGCATCATCACGATGGGTTTCATCTAATTCCATCAAATACAAAAGACGTTCCTCTTCAGCAGAGGTGTTAAGGAGAAGTTCAAAGACCAGTTTCAAATATGGTATCTCACATTCAATCTACAATATTGCTTCGATACCATATACTAGCTGTAAAGGTGTGAATCATGTGGCAAACTTAACAGATGTCTGATAGGCCCATAATGTTGAGAACAACATCGTGTGCCAATTTGACTTATGAATTCCTACCATCCATTGAAGTATAGTAGTGAGAACTTTGTTAATTGCTTCAACCTGGCCATTGGCCTATGGATAATAGGGGGTTGAGTTTTCATGGCGGAGACCTAACTTTTTAGTAAGTTCAAACATCATAAAATTGTGAAAATGACTACCATGATTAGTAACGATGGCTTGAGGGACACCAAATCTAGTAATGATATGATTGAATATGAATAACGCTGCATTTTTCCCTGTATTATCAAATGTAGGCATCGCCTAGGCTCATTTAGTGAAATAATCCACCGCTGCAATAATGTATCCATGCCCTCCAGCCGAGTGAGGGTTACATGTCATGAAGTCAATGCCCCACTTAGCGAATGGACCAACGAAAACTACTGGGTGAAGAGGAGAAGGGTGAGATCAGATCTTATTGTTATAAGTTTGACAATCATGGAATTTCTAGAGGACAGTAATGCAATCCTTAAACAACGAAGGCCAAAAATAACCATCTTGTAAGATATTTTGGGCAGTGGGATACCCGGACATATGATCGCCACATGCTCTCGAGTGACAGTCATTCAACGCTTTCCCAACTTCATCGTAGGTGAGACATCATCGAAATATGGAATCAATACCACGTCGGTAAAGGGTATCACCAAGGATAATGTATTGATGGGCTTGATATCGTATATGACGACGATCTGTACTAGAAATATCAGGCCAGAAAGTTTGAGTATGGAGATAAATGATAATATCTCTGTACCATATGTCATTAGAACTTATCAGAAAGAGGGATTCATCAGGTAAGGAATCCTCTACCATATTTTCTGTCTCAGTAGAGGGAAGGTCACATATCAATTCGGAAAAAACCAAAGACTTCTTTGACTTGGCGCGTTCAAACTCCAAGTCAAACTCCTGGAGAATAACTATCCATTTGGATTACTTGCCCCCTAGCAATTGTTGAGTAAGGATATGTTGCATGGGGTTGCAATTGGAAATAAATGTGGTTCTACGTAATAAGATGTAGTGATGAAAATGTTAACATCTTAAACAACTACCAAGGCCAATTTCTCCACATGTAAATATTTGGTTTCGATAGTCGTGAGACTCCGACTCAAATAGTATATCACATGTGAATCATGTGAATCATGTGAATCATCCTCTTGGACTAAAACCATAGCAATGGTAGAGTCTGAAGCAGCTAAGTATAGGAAATAATATCAGCTATAGTCAGGGGGAAACAACAGTGGTGTATGGGTTAAGGCAAGTTTCAAAGCCTCAAAATATTTGTTTGCAGTATCATCCCATACAAAATCGTAACCTTTTTAGAGGAGCCGAGTGAGTCATGTTGTTAATTCAGCGTAATTGGGAATGAATCGACGTAAAAAGTTTGCCTTCCCTTGCAAACTTTGGAGTTGGCTCAACGTGGAAGAAGGAGGTGGATTAAGAATAGACTCAACCTTCAAGGGGTCTACCTGAATCCCATGTATAGACATTGAAACCAAGAAGTCAGTCGGATTCCACACAAAATACACATTTGTGCGAATTCAAACGTATGTGATAATAACGAAAGCGTAGGAAAATGGCCTGTAAATGTGTCAAGTGATCTTGATGATGCATGGAATGCACCGGTAGATCATCGAGATAGGGTTGTACAATGTTCTTAATGGCATGCAAATCATAAGACATAGCGCACTGAAAATTCGCACTAGCATTTTTTAGACCAAAGGGTAATTTCTGGTAGGCAAAGGTTCCCCAAGGGAAAATAAAAGTAGTCTTGTGTTGATCTGCTGGTAAAATATTAATTTGATTATAGTCAAAGAAATCATCCATCAAGGAGAAGATTTTACTCCCAGCATAGTTGTCAACGATCTGGTCAATGAAAGTGATGCAGGAGCATCACTCGGCCTCCTCAACACACACCACTCGATTTACACGCATTGTGCGCATTCTATTGGATATATTGTCATTGATGTCAACAGTCAATGTGATGATCTATTGTTAATGATGAATTACCACATATGAGATTGTCATTGATGTCAACAAGTATATCAGTTAGCAGAAGATGTCAAACAATTTGCAGAGATCGATAGCACAAGCTCAAGCGAAGGAGAAAACAGGAGAAGCGAATAGTTTGAATATCAAAGCTCAAAAGGAGGAGCTCATTGCACAGTATATCAAGTAGAAGAAGAAATTTGTGATTATTCTTGATCACGACAGGATCAACAATGTTCCTATGATAAAATATTAGGAGGGTTAGCAAACACAGAGATCAAAACTCGAAAGGAAAAGTGTAAGCTCAGCAGTTGTCTGATTAGAGTGAGAAGCCTCAGCAGCCGTCTGATCAAGAGGTTAATTGCATTGATCATATAAATATAATGTGCATCAGTCATATGAGTAACCATGGGCTTGAGGACCGTTGGAAGATAGTAACCATTGGATCTACAAGCCATCAACAACAGGAATGAATTGCAAGGAGTGAAAGCATAATCAAACCACTCTCTATTTACAAACCCGCAATCCATCCAAGTTGTCAGATCACACAGCTTCAAAGATCTAAGACTGTGGTTGATCCAACTAACGACCAGTTTAAGTTAGATTAAATCACGACAGTCGGATGCGCAAACGCCAAATCTACAACAAGGATAGATTGCAGAGATTGGAAGGAAACTTAAATAACTCATAATTTGTAGTTACGCAATCATCGTCGACCATTGATCTGCTTCGAGAATCTCCACAGTCGTTGGATCATCTCAATGTGGAAGGAGAGGATAAGAAGGGCTAAAAGGTTGATATTTTGATTAGTTGAATACCTGTCAGTCATCGGATTAAAATTGATTCCTGTCAATCGTCGAATCATGTTAAAGTGGAAGGACGGGATAAGCTACAAGAGCTACATCGTAGACGGATCGTGTCGTTGATCCTAGATCCTGATCGAATGAACAACCTTCACTACGAGTCTAAAGATGTGAGGAACTTAGACTCCATCAGTTTGAGATTTGAAATACCCAGAGCTCGGAAATTCGAAGTAAATAAGGATCGTTGGATTTGGAGGATGAATGAGGATCGTTGGATAAGGACTGTTGGTTAGCAGACTACATCAGCAAGGACATGTGGGACGTGTGGGAGATCCACATCAGCAAACCTCATTGGAAAGGATGTGTGGAAGACCATGTCAGCAAGTACACATGCATAATCAAAATATGACAAGTTTCAAGAGGAAATTGACTCGTTCCATGTCAACAAGTGACATAAGTGAGTTACATCACTCTGGGAGAATTCTTCAGGAGGTTCAAATGTCAAAATTTATGAAGTCCCGAAGGACGAAAATCTAAAGTTTCTCTTAGACTTCGATCTAAGAATACACCAGGAGTTAGGATAGTCATTATATCCAGGAGAAGAGCATGTGCCACATGAGGATCCACATCAGCAAGACTACGTCAGCAATGACACATGGTGCAATTAGACACTGGAAAGTGTCAAGTTGATTTGACATTTCAGGTACATGAAAATCACAAATTCGAGTGACATGTGGCAGCTACTCGTCTCGTGACACATCATCAACTGACGTAAGTAGTTATGTCACTCAGGGAGTTTTTCTTTGGGAGATATACCACTAGTATTTTCCCCAAGTCCCCAAGTCCTGAATGTCGAAGTCTCGAAGTGGACACGAGACGTATGATCTGGAGATCACTTCATGAGAGTCCTCAAACGTCGATATACTCAGTGGAAGGATAGTGTAAGTGGAAACGTTAACCAAAAGCAAGTGTTATCCATCATTGATGACTCACAAAGCAGGTGATCACTCCAGAGGAAAATGGAGAAGCATTTATTAGAAACCTTCGAATTCCTAAACGCTGAAGTCCCGAAACGAACATAAGTCATCCAATTTGAAAGATCACTTCGGGAGTATTCTCAATTGTTTATCATACTATAGAGATATTTGAGGCTTGAGAATTCTGAAGCCCAAAGATGTGAAAAGATCTCAACTGTTGATTAAGAGAGGGGCAAGTTGTTATCGGATAAATTGGTAGGTGTGGACACTAACATATCTCCCTAGATCCACCTGAATCTAGAACAAAACAGGACACGACACGACTCTTTCCCTAAGTTGTAATCATTGAATGTACTAATAAGGAGGAACGAGTGGCATACCTTTGTATCACTTCCTTAGGTCTCTATTGTTTCTGCTTCACTCTGGTGCTCTTGTGAAATTAGGTCCAAGACAACACAAGCCAACCAAAGTGAAGATAGCAAAGTATATTCAATGTCAACCTATGCATATGATCAAGGAATTATGCAATAAAACAAGAGTGATTTTATGGGAAAGGGACATGCCCTTGTATTATATTAAATGAAGTAGAATATTACAATCGGATCGCCTTGATGTTGCAAGCTTCCTTTCAGTGACCCTTGGTTCTGACACACACATTTGCTCTATACTTGCATGAAGAAGATCTAACACAACTTGATAGGCCAAATGAAGTCTTCAAGCTTCTATCCAATAAGAGTTCCTCACACAATTATTTCACCAATTCTTCATTCAATCTTGCTTAACCTTTTCCATGAGAAACCTTTCAATATATAGGAGAAGGAGAGATGGTTAAATGGATGAGGATGATCCCACCAAATCTGAGAAGTCAATAGAATGCCAACCATGTGAATGCCAACTCATTTTCTAGAAGATTCCCTTCTAAAACCTTCGTGACCTCTTCTCGTTTCCAAGCTTAAAAATAGGTTTGCACCCTACCTATAGAGTAGCCTGCGAACAGTTTGCACTCCAAGTATGGGTTGCCTGTGGGACAAGGATTTTCGCACCCTATAACATAGGCAGTCTGTGAACTCATCCTAAAAATGTGTTTTTTGGAAGAAGACAACAGTCACTTTTCTCAGGAAAAAATTCCTTTTTGGGAGCCTGAATACATCACTGTAGATACATCACTAGAGTGACCAAAATCATGTGTAACATAATGCCCCCCAAAGTATGAGGATGGAACTTGTGATAGCCGAAATACTTTGTAAAATGTGTGTGTGTGTCAGAAACAAGGAGCGCACCTAATTGGAAACCTGTAAACAACCAAGCAACTGCAGAATATAATACCAGTTCTGAGGTAGGCATTCCCATGCTCAGATCACAAATGAATGAAACCATAAATGCAGGTCATGGCCAACAATCATACACCATGGATCTATGTTGTCAAAATGCTACATAGCCACCAGGAATACACTGTGGATCTATGTGAGAAGACTTAAATTAAAACGACATAGCCATATGAAATACAAAGTGGATCTATATGCCAATACAAATCATACATACTCCATCACAGCCCAGATAAAAAAGATGAGACCCGGGGTCTTCAATCCCGTCACCTAAAAGTATGAATCTAGCCATGCAATTACATGTGCTGAAGTCAAACATGGTAGAAACCACTTGATTATCATTCATTTATAAAAACCATTAACAAGTGCAAGGGAAATCACCATTAATGTCAATGACTCCCAAGGTACCAAAGTACAATCCGAATGAATGTGAATACATGAGTTGAAGTCGAGCACTCGGCGGAATCTCTTGATCATGGATCAATGATGTGAACCCTTGTTGAAAGTGAAGAGACCTGCCATTAAGGCATGTAGGTTCCAAGGTATTAAACGATTTCTAAGCCTCATTTCTGGATAATGAGTTGGAGTCGACGGAACAAGGCTCGTCACAGGAGGGCCTTGATATATTCCCCCATCAATGACACGAAATAAGTAACATATTTTGAGGGTGAAATAGAGTATGAATGCATGTTGAAATGGACACAGGGAAGGCTGACATAGTAATAATGGAAAATTGTATATGACCGACTCGATAGAGGGCTCTTGTGAACTTCTCTTGAACATATGAACAACGTGACCAAGGACTTGGCAGCACTGATTCAAAGATGACCCAAGATATGACCTTGTAGCAAGTCAAACGAGAGACAAATGGATTTCCCAACATGGATTCAAATGACGAATAGGGGGTGTTATGTTCAAGAGCGACGCTTATTGCCATTAATATGAATACGAAAACACATCCCTTTCCCAAAATTTCCCCCACCATCTCTGGCGAGTACCTCCTTATTTTTACACAAGATTGAGGAGGATAACATATGCTTGTTGATGTAAGCTCATCCTTCGAATGAGCCTCTCGGAGTATATTTAATGAACCCTAGGAAGGAATGGTTCGGTCCCATCGCGGGTCTTTCAATGTTTGTTTAACGAGTCCAAAGATAGAAAACTCGAGGGTTTTCATGTTTTAAGAGTCTGAAAAACACTTAAAGAGGACTCTCTCAGTTCCTTTTTTGTAAAATAGTTTGACAAGACTGAAAAAGTGATAAACTAACGCCCATCAAACGTTTTATTCAAAAACTTTAACGCCCGTGAACAGAACAAGGTCACTCAGCCATCTTTTTGTTTTTATGGAGCGTGAAAAGAGCTTCAAGGATACTCCTTAGCGTTTGTCATTTTTGTGTTACCATGACGAGTACAAAAAGACAAGAAAAAGTATACTCAGTTACATTCTCATATATTTTTGAGCATGAGAATGAATGAAGACTGAGCTCGAGGTTTTTCTAAAAAACCCTAAAAAGTAGTCGTACAAAAAGAAAAAAGAACACCCGCACCCCTTCGTTCGAACTTCAAAGTTGTGATATCTACGAAAAACCATACTCACAAGGCTATTAGGGTATTAGGTTTTATAGAAAAAGTATAAAAAATCAATATAAAATAGTAAAAAGTGAATAAATAAGGGGAAAAGGGCTTTTTACCATTTTATTGACATACCTTATTTTCCCCCAAATTTCTTTGCTTGATCACGGGCGGTGCAAGTGATCATTCGGTGAATCGTCTCAGCCAACGAGGTAATCTCTTGCTTCTCTAACTTTTCATGGTTTTATTTTTAGTTTTTATTGGCAATTTGTTGGGTTTTGAGTCCATTTTAAGGCCACAACATGTGCCCAGGCATTCTCATAGGCAGGCCTTGCAGGACCTGCTAGAATCTAGGATTCTCACAGGTAGCCTTAAGGGCACCTGCAAGAACCTCGCACTGTGAAAAAGGCTCAGGGGCCAAAACATGGATTTTGAAGCAAGGTTTTGCTCAATAAAAATTATGCAAGAGCTTAAAACAAGTTGTTGACTTCCTTCTCATGGCTCTTTTGCAGGTGTTTGGCCATCACAATGTTGGAATTGAGAGAAAGGGAACATGAGGAGGAGGATGTCATTGTCGGGAATAACCCGGGTACAGTCGTTGCCCTCCGGGACTGTGGGCTCTTGAAATTTTTCAGGATTCTAGGCATGAGGGCCCAACTCAGATTGTTGGAATACCTGGTCCATATGTGGGACGTGAACCAACAGTTATTTCATGTGGGAATCCATGCACTGACCCTAAATATCGAGGATATCTATTTTCTAATGGGGTTGTCATGATGTGGATACCATGCTACTTTGATTGGGGGTAGAGGCGACAGGCTCCCCATGAGCGAGTATTGTCATTGGTATTGTGTTCCCGAGGTAGAGAGGAGCAAGGGAAAGGTTTGCATTTTGGGGGTCCAATATTTGACCCTACGGACCATATTGTTCACTATTGCATGCATGGCTGGGAGCATGGCTTCACACATGGCTCTCCAGAGATATTTTCAATACGCCATAGAGTGCATAGAGCCTTAGGTCTTCAACTGGTTGGATGTAGTTCTCCATAGTATAAAGAGGCAATTGACGAAATGCAGAAAGGGTGACTTGAAGTTGTTTGGGTACGGATCACTTTTGGTGTCATTCTTCCTTGAGAGGGTCCCACTGCTACAATTACAGGTTGATTGGGGTTTACCGTCCCCAGAGGATCTGGGGATGAGGTGGTGCAACCTCATGGCTCATCATGTAGTAGGGCCCATAATTAAGTATAATGATTCATTTTTTGACTGGTTGAGGCCCCAAATGTTGATGATTGACGACTACGCATATGTTGGTTTGGATTTTCAAGGGGGTCCGAATTTGGCCCTACCTGAGGACGCTCAATGGGGTGACCTAGGTAAGAAGTACACATTTTGTTCTTTTTAAATGTTTTTGCAAATATTATCATATGAAATGTTTTTACGTTTATCCAAGAACTAATCAAACAATGTATTTTTGATGACATATATGTGGGGCCATATCGACCTCCAGGAATGTCCCCTATTGAACACCGAGGAGAAGTGGCTCCAGTGGCGAGATGGGATGTCGAATATTACAAGGCAGTGGAGCAAAACTTCGAGGGGTTGACCGCGGACATCCCAGATATTTCTATTGGGGAGATTCCGAGACATTACTAGTGCCATACTGTGGGCGTTTCCGAGTCTCTCATTCGACTGTTTCATAGGGTGGCCCGAGCAGTTGTGTGCTATCGTGAGCATCATCCATGACACTATTTTGTAGAATCTATGGGCTTCGTGTTTTGAGAATTTGATCCTTGGATGGAAACTTTTTGTAAAAAACTTTTGATCGTTATATACATATATAAGGCTTCTACTGGCTTATTTTTTGTTGTGTTAAACATGTGATGTGTGATTGGTTTATAAATGCCCCAAATGTCTATCTAAAACATAGTTAGCTAATGCATCAGTCAATGTATTTAGACATCTAGGAATGTGTTGACATTTTATATAATCAAAATAACATTCCAAGAGGTGAATTCATAAATATACCCGTAATAAAGTAGGACTTCAGATAGCATAGATGTTACTTAACTGTAGTACTACTAGTTTTGAATCGAGTCGTATAACCAGGTGGAAAAAACCAAGCGAAATAGCATCAATCAATAATTCGATTATGGTTCTATATTCTGCAATATTATTGGTTGCACGATTGAGGCACACACCTCATAGACTGATAAGTTCGTTTGTAGGGGCGTAAATTTTCCATGCAGCAGAAGCAAGGTTCTGAGTACTATGGCTAGTGCCATCGGGGAAGCCAATGTGGGGTGGTGAAGACTCTGACATCTGGAAACCAAGCACAATGCATGATAAGTGGTCGAGGGCTGAGACCAAATAACGAAAAAAACATAGTTAAAGAAACAAAAAGTATGATACAATAAAATACAAGCACTCATGCATAGGTGATCTTAAGCATAGTACTTCTTTAAGTACAACCCATTTCTGGGTTCACTCAAAGGGATACCATCGTAGTCCACTAACTCGTAATCTCCTTTCTCCAAAAATCATCTAATGATATAAGGACCTTGCCACATAGCTTCAATTTTTTCGGCTCCTAGCATATCTCGATCTTGTTCGTAAAGGAGAACCAGATCGCCTTCAGAGAAAACACGTGGCTTGACATGTTTGTCATATTAGGCTTTGATGCGTTTCTTCTGGGCTTCTATGACTAGGGTGACGTCGTGACGGGTTTAGTCTAATTGCATGAGATACATCAGACGTTCTTCTTCGACATAAGTGTTTGGGAGAAGTTTGACAGCTAGTTTTAGGGAGGGTATCTTACATTCAATCGGCAAGATGGTATCTAGACCATAGACTAACTGGAATGGTGAAAACCTGGTAGCAGACTTAACAGATGTCCGGTAAGCCCACAATGTTGAAAACAACATCGTGTGCCAGCTCATTTTGTGAATCCCTATCATTCGTCGAAGCATGGTGATGAGGATTTTGTTTATTGATTCAACTTGATCATTGGCTTGTGGGTAATAGGGGGTTGAGTTTTCATGGCGAAGACCCAAATTTTCAATGAGTTCAGACATCATGTAGTTTCTAAAGTGGCTACCTTGGTCCATAACGATAGTTTGAGGAACACCAAACCGGGAAATGATGTGATTGAATATGAATAATGTTGCAGTCCTTCCGGTATTATCGAATGTTGGCATCGCCTTGGCCCATTTTGTAAAATAATCTACGACTACAATAATGTAACCATGCCCCCTGGCCGAGTGAGGGTGACATGTCATGAAATCGATACCCCATTTTGAAAAAGGACCAACGGAGACCACAGGGTGTAGAGGAGCAGGGTGTGATTGTATTTTATTGTTGTAGGTTTGGCAAGTAGCATTTTTGGACGAAAATTATACAATCATTGAATAAAGAAGGCCAAAAATACCCTGCTCATAAGATCTTCTGGGCAGTAGCACACACAGACATGTGACCACCATAGGCTCTGGAATGGCAGTCATTTAGGGCTTTCTCGACTTCATCAAATGTGAGGCAGCATCGAAAAACGAAGTTTATCCCATGACAATAAAGAGTATCACTGAGGATAATATACTGACGAGCTTGGTAGCGTATTCTATGGTGGTCAGTACTAGATAAATTGGGCCAAAAATTCTGGGTTTGTATATATATGATGATATCTTTGTACCAAAGGTCATCGGAACTAATCAAGAAAAGGGATTCATTGAGTAATGAATCTGTTGCTACATTTTCTGTCTCAAGGCAGGGAAGGTCACATATCAACTCAGCAAACACTAAGGATTTCTTGGACTTAGCGCGTTCGAATTCTAAGTCAAAATCCTGGAGTATTACGATAAATTTGGAGTATTTTCCCCCTAGCAATTGGTGTGTAAGAATGTGCTGCATAGGGTTATAGTTAGAAATTACCATAGTTTTGCGAGACAGGATATAGTGCCGGAAACGTTGAACTACTTGGACAGTTGCCAAGGCCAGTTTTTCAACATGTAAATACTTGGTTTTGGTAGTCTTAAGACTTTGACTCAAGTAATAGATGACATGTTCATCATGAGAATCATCCTCCTGGACGAGAACCATAGCGGTGGTATAGTCCGAGGCTGCGAGGTAGAGGAAATAATCTCGACTGTAATCAGGTGGGAAGAGTAGTGGGGTACATGTCAAAGATAGTTTCAAAGCTTCGAAAGATTTGTTGACAGTGGTATCCCATATGAACTTAGAACATTTCTTGAGCATTCGCATAAATCCAAGAGTTAGCTCAGCATAGTTCGAGATGAAACGACGGAGAAATTTTTCCTTCCCTTGCAAACTTTGTAACTAGCAAAGTGAGGAAGGAGGAGGAAGATTGAGAATGGCTACAACCTTCAAAGGATTTACCTGAATCCCTTGACGTGAAACAATAAAGCCCAGAAGTCGGTCAGATTCTATGCAGAAAACACATTTGTGGGGATTCAGCATATGTGGTAAAACCCACATCAAAGAAAAATGGAACGGAGGTGTATTGGATGATCTACATGGCGCATGGAATGAGTGTGTAAGTCATCAATATATGGCTGCACAATGTTCTTTATATCATGAAAGGTGTAAAACATAGCATGTTGAAAAGTTGCTCCAGCATTTTTTAAACCGAATGGAAGTTTTCGATAGGCGAACGTGCCCCAAGGACAAATAAAGGCGGTCTTGTGTTGGTCCATGGGAATGATATTGATTTGATTATATCCAGAGAAACCATCCATCAGAGAGAAGATTTCACTTCCAGCACAATCATCGATGATTTGGTCAATGAAGGGGGTAGGAAAGTTGTCTTTAGGACAATCTTTGTTAATGTCCCTATAATCAACGCACATGTGGATTGTGCCTTGTTTCTTGTCAATCAGAACAAGATTGGAAACCTAGTCAGTTAGAGCCACAGGGTAAATAAAGCCAGGTTTGAGAAGTTTCTCAACTTCAAGCTTGATAGTGACTGCTTTACGTGGGTGGACCGGACAAAGTCGTTGCTGCACAAGTTTAGCACCTGGGTATGTCTTAATCTCATGTACCACAATGTCAGGGTCAATGCTCAGCATTTATTCATAGCTCCATACAAAGATGTCACAAAATTCTTGGAAAAGAGACTTGTAGCTGACAACTTCGTCATGGGAACACGAAGCTCTGATATGCACATTTTCGACAATTCCAGGTTTTATGGATATGTCAAGGGGGATGGTGGGTGAGATATTACTTAATTTCCCTTTGTAAAACACATCGTGTGTAGAATCGATAACTATAGAAATTATGACAATGGTCGATGGGGTCGAGATTCGTTGGTAACCCTACATGGTGCGTTGTTCCAGGAAGAAGATGGAATGATGATGTCCATCATCCCAAGGGGTATCTTCCATGGACATAATAGACATAATCATCTCGTCTGTAGAAAAAATGATGCAGAATGGATCCAGAGATAAAGAACCAAGAGAGGGGGTACAAGGGGTTGCTGATTGAATGGCTTGATAAGAAGATTCAACCGGACTCAAAGGCATTTCATCGCCATAACTAATATGATCGTCGGGGTTGGGTACCATCCACGGGTCATAAGACGCAGGGGTTCTGTGAAAAGAGGTGGAGATCATGTTGATTGAGGCGACAAACAGATGTGGAACATCAGGTGGTGGGATGGGGAAAGTTCCCATCAAAGAGGAATATTTAAGAAGACCCACACTGATGTTCTCATATCCAGGGAGTTTGGAAATTAAAGGTACATTTCCGGTACGTGCGTTAGAGTGAAAGAAGGTCAATTGGTCTACTGTAACTACTTTTCCTTGATGTGGGAAACGCACGACATGGAAAAGAGTGGACACAATTTCACGCATGGAATCGATCTAGCTATGGCCAAGTAGAAGGTTGTAATCGAGAGGAGTGCCAAATACCTCCACTTCAGCGTTGACCATTTTGCCTTCTAACGTAATAGGAAATGAAGGGAGGACACCGGAAGACTTAAAACCAGAGCCATTGAAGGCTTTGAGCATGTTGTGGGATTCAGTCAAGGGAGGAGAGCCGATGGCTTTCCAGCAGGTAATAGACATGACACATGTCAAGGCACCCTCATCAATAATTGTTCTACAAATGTTTTTGTCGGAGACAATAACTTGTATTTGGAATGAAAGTTGAGGGGGTAACCTTGGAATGTGATCTTCCAAGTCAAATATTATTAAATTTGTATCTGTAGAGTTGATTCCACCAATAGCTTTCAACAATGCCTTCTATTGTATAGGACAACTCTGAAGGACTTCAAGGGATGACATCGCGGAGGGTGCTTGGGCCAGATCTTCGACAATATTGTATTTCTGGGTGACACGTGCATAAGGATTGAAAGTTGATTTTCAAACAACACCATTTAGGGCAGGGTGAAGAACTATATCTAGGCTCGATTGTTCGAGATGAAGAGGATCGTTGGTAGGTGGATTCGTGGGATATGATTGGACCAACGAAGGAGGTATTGCATCAACCTTCTCTTTGGAGGAAGAATAATCTTTTGCTTGAGTGGTAAGTGTGATGTCATTCTTCTTTGAATCACCTATACACATTAAGACATATGATGTATTGGAGGGGGAAGGCTGGTCATGAATGACCAATTGGGCTTGTTGTTGAGAGGGGAAGGGTTGTGACAATACGACTAGAATGGGGGGTTTCGTCGTCCCTTGAAGGAACATAGTAACATCAGCTCGTCATGGATAATCCTTAGTGTAGTAATCATCACCACATATAAGACAAGGGTATTGGGGTTTGCGCTTATCCCTATCATCAATAGGTGGTGTTTTGGTTTTCTCAAATTGTGGATTATTTTTATCCTCTTTATTCTTACCCTTTCCTCTTTTGAATTTATTTTTTCCGACGGGGGTAGATTGAATAGAGTTTACCTCAGAAGTCTTGCTGATGGGAGGGGTAGGAGACAGATCATTTTGAACATTAGAAGAAATGGATTTGGGGTTGTTGCTAGAGGTTTAGATGGAATGAGGTTGGGAATGGAAGTGCCAATCACACCATCGGCTGCATGAGAAGTAGCAGGAGTAGTTGAAGTAGTGGAAGTAGAAGGATGAGGTGCATCAAGGAGTAAGTCATAAAGAGTATATGTTTGTGAGTAAACGATATCAAGGTATTGAGCACGACTAATTGCCTATTCTTCTGTGACAACTCCACCCATGGCGATGTCATGAGAGATGTCGTTCACAAATGATTTCGTGAACCACTCTTCCAGCAACTTATCAAGAAGTTTGAGTTTGATGAGACATCATCTCTGTCACCCCTCATGAATGTGATTAGAGATATGAGTGGCTTTGGTTTGTTTGAAAGAACTCAAAATCTTCATTACCATCTCATAGAGGATCGGTAACTGGTAGTGGGTGAGGAAAGCCATAGCGAGGGTGTTGAAGTCAGTGAAGAAGCCTCGTGGTAATTATATATACCACTTCACGGTGGAACCTATGAGGGTTCGCTGAAAAAGGCGTAAATGAATAAAGTCATCCATCAAGGAGTTGGATGAGCACCAAAGGTGAAAATTCATTACATTATTGTTCATGCCCTCTCCCAGTTTACCATCGAATTTAGGGATGTCGGATGGTAGTTTGGTTGATATGACAGGCCATTGAGGAGAGTGATGGATCGGATCATTTAAAATACTCAATAGATCAAGGAGGTCTAGGATGGCTAAGAAGGGTAACTGTCTATTCACATGTGGGTACTGGTGACTTTGGGGAGGGAGTCATGTTGGTAGACCAGTGGGACCATAAGAAATTTGCATATAATGTGAAGATCTAGACAGATTCGGTTGTTGGTGTGGAGGCAAGTAATTCATAGGGTTGTACCCTTGAATAGTGGAATGGGGTTGAGTGTTCGAGCCCCAAATAGGATTAGACGTGCCTGGATATGGTTGGCCTATACTAGGGGGTATGACAGAGCTAGCTTGAGGTTGTTACCCTCTAGTCGAGTGAGGATTATATTGAATAAGATAATTCCAATACTGGGCCAAGGATGGAGGTATGTTTTGTCCATAGGGTGGGGTAGGTGGGGGTTTCCCCCCAATCAGGGGTTGAGTCCCAATTGGGGTTTGTCCTGCAAAAGGGGATTGGGTTTGGCCTCCTTGGTAAAATTGTCCACCAATAGGAATCTGGTAATTATGTGTGAAAAACGGGATGGTGCCACTAGGATCAATGCCTCTGATAGAGGATGGAAGAGGTCCCTTGAAAGGGGTTTGAGGAAGTGTCGGAATAAAACTGGGAATTAGATGGTGCCCAGAAGGAGTGGAATCGCTAGGAGTCCTAGATGAGGTTCGTGTAGGAGCGAGAATAGAAGCGTTCAATGCATGATATTTGGGTGGAAGCGTTGGAGTGAATCTAGGCGAAAGTGGTGTGCCAATGGGGGCTTGGCTAGCCATTATAATCCTAGTGTGAGGACTCGTAGTGTCTGGTACCATTGTGTAATGGACCGTTTGTAGAGGGATAGTCAAGATGTGGATATCTGGTGGAGCATCTGTACCAGGAAAATAATAGGCACTACTAAAAGGTATTGCGTCTGGATCAGATGTTTCAGGGAGCTCAGGCACGACAGTGATATCAATGCCTGCTCCTGAGCCGAATAGATCCCGTCTAAAAATGTCGGTAGTCCAAAAAGGATATTGACCCTCGGGTCTTGTGAAAGGTCTGGTTGGTAATCTAGAAGACTGAACAACTATATCTCCAGAAGAATTTACTCAAACAATATGTCTCTCAGAGTTGGGAGGAAGTCGGAAGTTCTCTCAAGAATTGGTAATTCAAAACTGTTCTAGAGAGTCAGTTCTTTCCACTTGTGGAGTGGCAACATCTTAGACTTCACTCTATTGAGGAGATCCCTCTGGTGAGTTGGTAGGCAAGGGTTGAGAACCTTCCAGATCTTCTGGGGGTAGGCCTTGCATTCTACATGAACGGTGTGGAGGGTCAATTGTGATCAAGTTAGAATCTTACGAAATAAATTCTATGGCCAACTTGGGTAAAAAAAGAGCTTGTGCTAGTAAAATCTAGGAAGCAAAACCAAGAAAACAAGACCTTCTAATTACAAGGTCACTAGTTGGTGATGAAATCCAACATCGTGACGAAGATACAAGAAGGGGCTAGGCTAGGGTGGAAAAGTTGCGTTGACGACCTGCTTAACGGACTTACACCCTGGTGCAAGCTCCCACACATAATTGTGGGTATACCCTCCAAGGAGCCCGAGTGATTCTGGCTAACATCGATTCCAGGTATCGTGAAGACTTACCCCTTCACAATCACCTTGTGTAAGACCCTAAAAAGATAGGTTGCTAAGGTTACCACTAACAACAATAATTCCTAGGGGAACAGTCGACAGTCCGATCCACACACAAGGGCAAGGTATCTAGCCCGAAATCAGCTTGAAAGGATTTCATTCATCATTGTGGGTATACCTTCAAGTGACCCCCATAATACATGCAATCTCTACACCGATATCAACAAAGTAGGGTGAGTAACTCTATCAATCTCGATGTGACCTCAGGTTTGACCCTTGTGTGAGAAGGGCTTCCCAGGAAAAAATGTTGCAAATGGAATTTGACACTCCTTATCACAAGATACTATTGTGTGTTTTGTTCTTTAGAGAGTGTGTCTCACTACCTATTCCAAAGCTCTAGCCTATCTAATGTTGGTGTAAAAGAGCCCTAGAAAAAGTTACAAGTTGAATTTTAAAGTTGTGCAATATTATTAAAGGTTGTTGTTACTCAAAAGGAGATGGAAATGAAACCGATGTTGTGTGAGATTCTGAACCAACAATGCGTAATAGGAATGAATGATACAATTTTTTGTTCAATGAATCCTATTTATAGGAGGGAAAGAGGAGTTTTCTGGAACAACATGAACTATGATGTATGATCTTCTTTGAAATGTAATATTGAACAATCATGAACAATGCAAATGCTCTATTTGTTCTCTTTCAATACTTGAATGTCAATATTTTCGAATTAAAAGTTGCTTAAAAAAAAATAAAATGTCTTTAATTTTTTATTAGAAACCAAGCAACAGGGATGGAACTAAGAAAAAGTAAGCAACCAACCAAAAAGAAATACACAACAAACACCCAAATTGATCTTTCAATGAAGACAAAAATAACAAACTGAGAAGACCAGTCTCTTCAAATTCACATGGGTAACAATTTTCCAAGTAATAAGCAATTGAAAAGGACAATTAAATTCAAATTTTAATCCACTCAAAGGCTCCCAACCAAACAAGCACTTGGATTGCAGAATCGGAGATTATACCCTTGTTAAGAAAAGGTCAAGAGGTAAAAATTGATAAAAAAAAATGAACAAGAAGAGCTTTCGATTTTCGAAGACTAATCATTCAAGAGATTTGAAGTCAAGAAACATTCAATCACTGGCCAGATAATTTTTTCCTAGACACTCAAACAATCTAGGCATCTGAGGACACAAAATACTTAATCCAAAATTTTCACAAGTGAGTTCGCAGGCTGACAGTGGGGTACTGTGCGAGATTCAAGGATTCTCGCAAGCTAGACACGGGCATATTGCGAGAAGTTCGCACTAAACTGAACACCAAGGTGCGAACTTTAGTGATTCTCACAGGTTACAAAAGGGTGCAGTGCGAGAAGTTCTGTAATCAAGCAAATTTTGGAAAAAAGACAAAACTTCTAAGGGAAATTCTAGATCCAGGGAGTCTGTAAGGGTCTCCTTAATACTCAGAGATTGATTGGGAATGAAAAATGGTAGGTTAAGAGAAAATGGCCAAGAAAAAACCACTAAAATGGGTTGCATCCCCAGTGGAGCCAATTTTTTTATAGGATAAATCGGTAGGTGCGGAAACTAACAAATCTCCCTAGATCCACGTGAATCTAGAATAAAACAGGACATGACATGACTCTTTCCCTAAGTTGTAATCATTGAATGTACTAATAAGGAGGAACGAGTGACATACCTTTGTATCACTTCCTTAGGTCTCTGTTGTTCCCACTTCACTTTGGTGCTCTTGTGAAATCAGGTCCAAGACAACACAAACCAACCAAAGTGAAGACAACAAAGTATATTCAATGTCAACCTATGCATATGATCAAGGAGTTATGCACTAAAACAAGAGTGATTTTATGGGAAAGGGACATGTTGTTGTATTATATTAAATGAAAGTAGAAGATTACAACCGAATCACCTTGATGTCGCAAGATTCCTTTCAGTGACCCTTGGTTCTGACACACACACTTGCTCTATACTTGCATGAAGAAGATCTAACACAACTTGATAGGCCAAATGAAGTCTTCAAGCTTCTATCCAAGCAGAGTTCCTCACACAATTATTTCACCAATTCTTCATTCAATCTTTCTTAACCTTTTCCATGAGAAACCTTTCAATATATAGGAGAAGGAGAGATGGTTAAATGGATAATGATGATCCCACCAAATCTGAGAAGTCAGTAGAATGCCAACCATGCAAATGCCAACTCATTTTCTAGAAGATTCCCTTCTAGAAGCTTTGTGACCTCTTCTCTTTTTCAATATTAAAAACAGGTTCGCACCCTACCTATAGAGTAGCCTGTGAACAGTTTTCACCCCAATTATGGGTTGCCTATGACAATCAAGGATTTTTGCACCCTATAACATAGGCAACCTACGAACTCATCCTAAAAATTTATTTTTTGGAAGAAGATAGCAGTCACTTTTCTCAGGAAAAAAGTCCTTGTTGGGACCCTGAATACATCACTATAGAGACATCACCAAAGTGACCAAAATCTTTTGTAACACACATGTCAGCCATTTGTCAGCTCTGGAATAATATTGTATGGAGGAAAGAAGGAGTTTGAGATTTGATAACTCCAGAGTCCAGAGACCCAGAGTAAATGGTGGCCATCCATCTCAATGCCTGATTAAGTCATAGCTATCAGATTTATCAATGAAGTAAGAGTGTAAGGATTAACTCTAACCATTGATCTAGTTCTGAGATCTAATGTGAGTCATCTAATCTTTTCGGCGATATCATATTCGGGATATTTTAAATGTTGGAAGTCACAAAGACCCGAAGGGAAAAGTGCAGAAATTTTGTCAGTCGTTCATCTCATCAGAAGATCAAATCGTAACCGTTGAATCGATAAATGCTCAAGCGCTCGTCTCGCCTAACGTAAGGTCACCATTGTTAGTCATATGCTATAAGAGTTTTAAAAAGGAAATTATAATATGTCGCTATAGTGGTAAAACCCATGATTCTATAACGCACAGTCATATGTGATGGTTTGAAGGAAGTGCCTCCATGAGATCTGGTCTTTGTGAACATAATAGATTCGGGAACGAATTTAATGGATGAAATTGATCCTTAAGTGATCAATTTATGAAAAGTCATCACAATGAAAATAATTGTAGAGATTATTGTTAAGTTAATTAAAGAGGTGCGTTGGTCCAAACAAAGGGACACAGTGTTTCACACTCACATTATTTTGAAGAATATATAAACATTAAAGAGTGGGAGAAGAAAGTGTCTCTACACTTTAGAATAGAAGATAAAAAGTTGAAGTAGATTCCAAGAAGATATCAGAGGAAAGAAGATGTGAAAATATCAGAGGAAAGAAAATGTGAATTACAGAGAGAAGATGAAATGTGGTGATGAGTGTTTTATGATATACCTTTGATCATAAGATAGAGTTGATTCTATAATGTATCACTACTACTGGAGTTCAATAAACTCGAGTTGGATAGATTGGGTTCTATAAGCAAGCTAGGTCTTGCAGCAAGTTGGGTCTTGCGCCAAGCTAGGTCTTGGCTGGGATTTGGTGCTCTCCGAGGAGTTGGTGCTCCTTACTTCAGTTGGTGCTAAAAGAAAATCCTCTTTCACATATATTCATATTACTATGTTCATATCAATTATACAAAATCTTATACAAACATCTGGTGTCTTTGTGTCCACTGTGATTATGATTTGATTGTTATTAATATGTTCAATTAAGTTTTAACTGGTAACTCTAGGAAGAAAAATATTAGAATAATCCACACACTAATTCACACCCCCCCCCCTGGCGATCTTAGTGTGGGTAGTGTGTTCTTCAATTGGTATCAGAGAAAAGGTTTCTTCAAACACAGTTTAAACATTGGAAGGCAGATCCTGAAGAAATGGGTGGACACGTGGCTCTCTCCACAATTAAAGCTCCTTTATTTGATGGAACAGATTATTCCTCATGGAGAGAACATATGAAACAGTTTTTGAAGTCAAAAGGATCTGAGGTTTGGAATTCAGTAGTAAGCAAGGCCTGCGGCTTAACTACATCAAAGAATCTATCCAAGATTACAGTTCAAAGAAGATAAAGGAATAACAATGAAGTGGCATTGAAGATTCTTCTCAATGGATTATCAGATATAGTCAAGACAAGCATAGGACTATGCACATCTTCCAAGGACTTATGGCTAAAGTTAGAAAATATGTATCAAATCAAAAATGAAGACACATAAGACATTCCTATCAAGGATGAAAACAAAGACTCAACCATCAATAAAGGTAAGGAATATCCACAATATTTTGATTGCAATAGCAGTGATATTGAATCCTCCTCTGTGTTATTGGACTAATCGGTAGGTGCGGACACTAACAGATCTCCCTAGATCCACATGGATCTAGAACAAAACAGGACAAAACATGGTGCTTTCTTTAAGTTTTAGATATTGAATTTATTAACTAAAGAGGGATGGGTGACATACCGTTTAAATGTCACTTCCTCTCACCATCGCCATCCTAGCTCTGTTCCAACACTCATACAATGATGATCCTACAAAAGAACGTAAACAACCAAAGTGATAGCAATAGCATAAACTCAATATAAACCTATGTATGTGATCAAGGAATCATACAATAAAACACAACAAGATTTATAGGAAAGAATCATATTACTG
>SNQJ01S0116865.1:77348-94412 GCA_010110895.2 Picea sitchensis | reverse complement strand
TTGAGAAACTGATTCTGATCTAGTCTTTTTGTTCTTAGTTTTATAAACATTATTATATTTGGATGCCTAGACGGTGTGTTTTATAGCCTTAAAACACAAACTCTGGAACAACATGTAGAGTAGACTTCTTTGATACCACTGATCTGTATTTATGAGTGGAACAAAATGAATAACTGATTGAATATAATAACACAGAGATACAAAGAACAACAACAGATATATAGTGAACAATAACTTCTATTGAATAAATAAATAGGTTGAAACTGTAAAACTGCATTACTGAAAAACAACTTGCTTGAATGGTGGTAGTTATCTTTGAGAAGAGATGTGGCTTCTACGTGCATTCATATTAGTAGAATTATTACAATGAGACTTGAGAATCCTTTTTAACACTACTCATGAATTCCAAATACCTAGACATCCAAAAACCTAACCCTAGGAGATGAAACGCTAAAATTTATGTGGGCCCCGATGGGTAAGTTGGTACCTCAACTTCTCAAGGTTGAAAATTTTGCATATGACCTCCGTTTTAGGCGTGTGATAGCCCGTTGGAAAGGCCTTTTCAACAAATACAAATTATGTCATCAAAATATTACTTACTCTACAGTTTTACCGTGGCAAGCCAAAAACACTGTTTAGGGACCCAAAACAACCCTAGAAGTACAGAACGATGTACTGACATGAAAAATTCCAAAAGAATCTAGTTGGAATAGGTGGGCGGCCACCAATATCCACCTAGATGTTGTGTAGGGATTCAAGATAAACTTGGAAGTGAAAAACCCACAATTACAAAGAAATTTCATTATTACAGAGAAACATGTTGAACTAAAAAATGTCAATAGGAGTCAGTTGGAATAGGTGGGTGGCCATCAATATCCACCTGGATCAATATATCAACCATATTTTGATGGTAGAAGATATTTTTCTCATTCTTTATTGTTCTTAGTTCTTGGAGACAAGAGGGTATTTCTGTGGTATAGATCCATTAGTAGTGAGTTGTATGAGAATATTGGCTAATTTTCACCAATAGAAGGATGCCTAAGTTCTTGGAATTAGTGTCATTTTGAGGAAACACTATCCACAATTGAGAATATATAGAGCTTCTAGCATTCAGGTTTCCTAACCAATCTATACTGGAGCCTTGGAAAGACATGGAATAGCCTAAGGGACTACATTGTAAATAATGGGATTCATTTATTTGGGTTGTGCATGTTGAAGGGGAAAGGGAAATGGTAAGTTGATGTTAAAATATAGAGAGAGAAATATTAATGACAACACAAAATCCATGCACACAGAAATACCAACAATCATATAAAGCCAATATTTACTCTGGAAAGAAATCAAGATATATATCTTTATTGACATTATCCAAGCCGAACAAACACTAAGACACTTGAACCATTTTACAATGGATTTCTTCAAGATATTAAATAGTATTCATCACATATAATCCCATGGGTTACACAATACCATGGGCCAATAAACCACCAACAATAAACCCGCCATTGACTGTATCAAGGTTATCTTATCTACTCTATGAGGGAGTCCATATTAACCCAACATTTCCCCCTTTAAACTTTACTTGGGATATTCACCCACCCCCTCTTAAATTTTATTTACCAAAAATACAACATGCCCCCCCTCTATCACCTAAATTTACATCTAGACTTTACACTAGGTAAATTTCAAACCAAAAGTATGCATGCCTAAATAGGTCTTACAACCATATGCCCATTTTACATGTGATAAAAATTTAACTCCATAAAAATAATAGTTTACAATTGTATGCTAGAGCACATGATACTATGAAAAAACAACTAGATTCATTACCAACATCCCTCCTACACCAAATACAATTAGCCAAATCAAACACTCCTTAACTGACTACTTCTTCCTCAATGTTATTTTTCCAATGCTTCACATTAATCCTTGTAGTACATTTTCATGTGCCATTTTACCATGATTAATATACCCATGAAGCATTCTTTATTTTGTGTCTCCCATGTTCCCAAAATAATACCACTCTCATGAGAGATTCCAGGTCAACCCATACTCTGATCCACTATCCAAGAAACACTTAGGCCACTCTTTCTAAAAAGTTCATGCCTACCGGGATCTGATGAGAAATACAACAATCACATAAAGCCAATATTTACCTTGGAAATCACTCAAGATATATATCTTTATTGACCTTATCCAAGTCAACCAAACACCGGTTCAGTTGAGGAATTTTACAATGGAGTAATTCAAGGATTTAAATAGGCTTCATCACATATAATACCATGGGAAAATACCATGGGCCTGTAAACCACCAATGGTAATCCCATCATTGACCGCATCAAGGTTATATTATATAATCTATGATGGATTCAATATTAACCCAACATTACCCCTGTTTAAAATTGACTCAGTGAAAGATTCAATGATCTGGATTGGATCATAATATTATTTGTCATATATCTCAATGATTTTAGAGAGGAAAACAATGGGAGGAATCATCTTGTAGGGTCTGTTAGCTCTTCCATTTTTATTTCAATTAGAATCGGCTTTCAGTCGAGTCATAGTCCATGTGTCAAAACACGTGAAATACATAGAAATGAAAGGGTCAAATTCAGCAAGTGGTTGGTTGGAGCTTGGAAAAATGAAGTGATCTTAGAGTCGAAACATATGTGAATGGTACGGGTATGTTGTTCCCATAAAGTCAGGTCATGTCAAAGTTAGTCTCTACATGCCCCAGTTTGAGTCAAGTAGTTAATGGAGGTCACGTCGAAAGGTGTTGTAACTATTATCATTTCATCATGGAGGCCGAAGGAATGAAAAATTGTGGTGGTCGCATCACGCTTTCCCTGCAACCCTTATCGCATGTACTTTACACACATGGATGTGTTAAAGAAAATCTTTGGTTTGATTTGAAACACCTAGTTGCCATGAATTCATTATTCCTTGGCATGATTCCTCCTTTCGCTCGAGTTGTTATAAATCCCAGAGCTCTTGCACCCATGTTATTCGCAAAATCAGATTCAGGCTATGTCTGTAAGTTTTCTCGTAGGCCCAGTTCGATTGAATTCTCCCTCTTGGGAATTCATTGGAACCACCACGAGCAGGATAAACACTGGTCACACCATGGTGACCTCTCAAAGCATAAATAAGGGCATGCGAAGTGGAATAATCTCCAGACTTGAACCCCAAAGTGATTGGGATTAATTCTCACTCACAACAGGCATCCCCAAGGATAAAAGATGGATTTTTCCTTTACCCACGGGAACGACAACATCACACTGCACACAACATGGAGTGGAAGGAACTGTGCAAGAAGTAAGGGAAGTGGAAGCCATGTCTCCCCAACAGCGGATACCTCAGAGAAGCGCTATACCAAGGAAAAACAAGGAAGTTGGGGAAGCTCAAATCTCAAATGCGTCGCATGCATGACCAATCGTTGAACAATTAATTATGTGCATCATCCACCTGGAGCCTTTGAAAGGTACCATCCAAGAAATTGTGAGTAGAATGAGGAGGATGGATGTCGCGGGTGTGAATAGTCAAGAGACATATCGGTTGCTGAAGAAAGTGAATATAGCGATTGTCGAACTGTACCAAGAGAATAGAGAACTAAGACAACATCTTGCGACAAAGACCATGGAAGCATCAACAGCACAAGGTTGCAAAGGGAACATGATGTGGCTAAAAATATAGCTTAGAGAGGTGCGGGATACGATTGTATAGCTATGTGAAGCTCAACAGCTGGTGGAAGAAAGGTACACCAAACACTCCAAAGAATGTGAATCAATTGAACAGATAGCCTGCACAGCTCTTTCCAGTGAGCAAAAGAAACTAGATTAGCTGAGTTCGTTCCTATATTTGCAAACAGAAGGAAAATCTTGACAATTTTGAAGGAGACATTTCTCCATTTTAATAACGGTCATGACTGTATACAACAACTTCCCACACACACTTCCCCCAGCAAATGAGCGTGTGGTAGAAAATAAAATTCATTACAGTAGAAAGAGGGACTCTAATAGACACTTTTCCATCGAGATACCCGATTGACAATCGAATCCCCGTGGAGGATTACAATGATCATGATGTAGCCAGATGTATCTTTTGTCTATTTTTGGAAAATGTCATGTGAAGAGTTTTGTAATGGAGAACAGTCAATTTTGTAGTTTGTAGAGATAGAAGTTAGAAGAGTAGGGAAGCCCAAGTGGTGTCGTCATTTATATATTTGATCTTTTCGATGTAAGCGAAGTTGGTTGGAAAAATTGGTATAGACAATAATTATGGTATGTAATTTGAGTTCGACCAAAAATTAATGCAAAAGTCCTGTAACTTTGATGAAAATATTATAATTGTAGCAGTTGGATGTATTGTTCTCCCTTTCTTGCATATGTGCTTCCTATTATATTTATTCATATATTTTTTGTCTAATTCAAAATGAATTTTTGAACCTGTGGATTTGTTGCGCAGTGCCCCTTGTTCGCACCATTTAGAAAAAACGTTTTTCTTCTAAAATTTAACTCTGAATTCACCTGTCGCAGTGCTCTGAGTTACTTCCTATAATTTCTCTCTGCCACACATTACTATTTTTCACTGAAGATTATTGCTTGCTTAGCCTTTATCCTCTCAAAATCCATTCACTGAGTCATTTGTTTCCGTTGTTTCCTCGAATCGACTCCATAGCCCAAAGTCTTATTTTCTTGTTCCAATATAACCAAAACCCATTATATCAAAGGTTTTAAATCTATCTACTGCTTCAAATCCATATCCCACGTGGAGATTGAGTCTCCCGAGAGAGCCATCTCCAGGTCCGAATGGCTAGTTTTGGGCCTCAAAGTTTGTTGAAAAAGTTACCTTCATCATGTATTTAACAACCGAACATATTTATGGAGTGCTAACATTCTGGAGCCACTGTTAGGGACGAAATTGAATAGATTTTATCTATGAGAATCACTAACGTTGCAGTTTGACCCTTGAGGGTAACAGGGGACAAACATTCATACCGGCTGAAACCTTTACCCTGGCGACTCCAGTCAAAAATACCAGTAGTGTCAAGTAGTGTAGTTCAGGAACCCTGGCTCCGAAGACGATCTATACCAGAGAAAATCCTCACCTAAACCCTACGGAGCCTATGTACAGCCCCAAGAAGATCCTGTGCAAGACTAGAGAGAAAGCACCAGACCCACTCTATTACTTGGACATAAGTCTATCCTTACCAAAAGACGACCCGCAAAGCATCGATGACCTTGAGTTTGACGCATTATTTGAACAAACCCTTTTTAGGTCTAATTCAGAATCCATCTTCGATGAGGTATTTTTCATCTAGAAGAGATTCCAAGCTCTAGTGTCTAACAATATCCCTCAAAACCTCAGCCCTCCTATAGCCATGGCCTCCAGATTCTCCCCCCTCATTTTGCCAGCCCAGTTGCATGATCTGCCCAAAATTAGAGCTAGAGAATTAAACTCTAGGATGTTGAAGGGAATGTTTCAGCCCAGAAGCACCTGGATTGGTTCAACAACTTCGTCAAACTGGAAGAAGTAGACTATGCAGACATGAAAATGAGGTTGTTCACACAAAGGTTTGTGGGGGAGGTGAGGAAGTGGTTCAAATCCCTACAACCAACAAGTATTCAAGACTTCACCACATTCAAAACATCTTTCATAAATATATGGAGAGATAAGAAGAACCCCTTGCAGTTGTTAATGCAGTACAATAATATGAAGAAGGCATCAAAGGAGACAGTGCAAGAATTCTCAGCCTATTTCATGAAGGTTTATAACTCGTTTCCTATAGAAGTCCAACCACTTCCTGGGGGTGCACAGTTGTGATACACTGACTCTTTCGACAATGACTTCACTTTATTGTTGAGAGAAAGAAGATTGAAAAACATGGATGTGATAATGAGTAATGTGATCGAAGTTGATGTAAATATGATGGCATCAGGGAAGATCAAACAAAGATTCAACAAATATGATAGGAAGCCCCAAGTAGACGCGTAGCCATCAACATCAAGATCCGCAGATGAAAAATTCAACTTAATGATGAAAACCATGGAGAAGCTAATGGAGAAGATGTATGTGGGAAATATACCTGCTTCCTGAGAATGACATGACACACAGCCCAGGAATCAAAACCTTAGGAGGGGTTAGGTCTCTTAGATCAGACAAAGGGAACAGAGGGAGCCGAGAGATCAAGGTGACCAACAGACAAGGCCTTCATTCCAAAACAACTATGTGGATGAAGACTCCAATCAGATGTTTGAAGGCCAAATGCATTGTTGTGATGACAAGAACCCGCACGTGTTCTTGACAAAGAGAGAACATGATCGGTACATGAGAAGAAATGATGATTTTGTGCTGGAGACAGACGATGCATGGATTGGGGAAACTGGTGACACGTTGTCCTGGGAAACAGAAGAGTTCAGAAAAGGTTATCAGAACGCCATCATGCAGTTTCAGAAGAAATATAACCTCAAGAGAAAAGAAGTGTCTACCGATCCTCAATAGGATAATCCCATAAGGAAACCTCCAGTGGACACCCCTTCCACAAGTCAATCGAGGCTGGATAACACGAACAAGGATGCGACAGAGAAGAAAAAGTTGAAGGAGGAGGCCCCAAAGAAAACTCTAGAAACAAGCTGAGAAGAGGGTGGAAAAGGGGTAGAGAAATTATGCCCTCCTTTTAACTTTGACCAAGAAATGGATAAAATCAAAATTTATGTCACGTTCAAGGAACTTATCAAAAAGGGAGAGTATCGAGAGAATATTATTAAAATGTTGAAAATGGGAGGGGCCCCTGATACTTTAAATGTACAAGAAGACCATCCTGATATTTTGTTTTGTTTGTGCATTGAGTATACAAGTGATATTGAGGACGTACCTCCCTTCTACATCAGTCTGAAGGTTCATGACATGACCCTACATATGCCATGGTGGATTCCAGTGCATCACACAACCTCGTGCAAAAGGTGATCATGGATGAATTGGGTTTGGAAATCACCAGACCTTATAAGGACCTCTTCTCTTTTGACTCAAGGAAATTCAAGTGCCTAGGCCTCATCAAAGACTTGGTTGCATCATTGGCCCAGATCCCTTTGAAGAACATGGTTATGGACATGGTCGTGGCCGACATACCCCCAAATTTTGGCATGATGTTGTCCAGATCATGGGATACAAAGTTAAAAGGGACCCTAAAAATGGACATGTCATATGCCACCATTGCTATCTTTGTCCAGGATAGATGATTGTATAGAGAAGTGTTTTTGAAGTACATGGTGAGAAGCAAGGCATGGAAAAATAACCATCTCATATACTCCATCGACACTAAGGTTGGCTCTTCTATATTCTACAATGACCTAAGTTTTGACGAATAAGATCTGACAACCATCATGACAGCCTATGAGGAAACTGCACGAAAAGAAACAAAGTGCACCGACTCAGAGTACTGTGTGGAAAATGAGACATAGAATATGATATTTGATGGCACAGTCAACAAAGAAGGGACTGGGGCCGACGTGTGGGTAAGCCCCCTTGAAATGGAAACAAAGTTGTGCTCATACAAACTCGCGTTCGAATGCACAAACAACATGGTCGAGTATGAGGCAATGATTATGGGCCTGAAGGTGTTGAAAAAATTAGGCGCAAATAGGATAGCAGTGTGCAGAGACTTAGAAATGGTCATAAACCAGTTTAAAGGAATATCTCAAACAAAGCACCCGAGGTTGAGAGCGTACATAAACTTAGTGTTGGACCTCCTCGAGGAATTTTCAGAGTATGACATATCTACTATCCCAAGGGAGAAAAATCAAATTGTTGATGCATTGGCCACCTTGGCCTCGGTTCTTAAAATCCCCATATTCCCAAACAAAAAATATGATATTAAAGTCAAATAAAGGCTGACAGTGCCTGATAATATAAAATACTGACAGGTGTTTGAGGACGACAAGAAGGTGGAAAGATTTCTTCAGATGAATGACGTGTTCTCTAACACAAACATTGATGACGAATGTTGTTGGGATGAAGATGGGAGCATGGATGCACGTAGTAATAACAACCCTTTCCAGAACCATATCGTAGGAAGGGACATAATAAAACTAAAAAATAACATCATTCTGAAGGGGTTAGTACCGCTGGAAAATTTGTTTGACGAAAATGATGTGGCTAAAAATCCCAAGATCACTGCAAGCGAAGACGACGTGGAAGACTACAACATCGGGACTGAGGAGAAACTGAAAATGATAAAATTATTGAAAATGCTCAATCTAGAGGTCAGGAAATACTACATCAATCTCATGAAGGATTTCCCCGACGTCTTCACATGGAGCTATGATGATTTTAAGGTGTATGACATTGAAGTAATCCAGCATGTCATCCCTCTCAAAGAATATCATAAGTTGTTCAAATAGAAACTACGACGGATAAATCCCCTACTATTGTCGCTAATCGAGAAGGAGGTAAAGAAAATTTTTGAAGCTAAGATTATCATTTCTTTAATATTCTTGAAATGGGTAGCTAATTTGGTACCTGTAAGAAATAAGAACGACGAGATAAGATTGTGTGTGGAATTCCAAAACTTGAACAAAGTGTCCCTAAAGGACCACTACCCTCTCCCTAAAATGGACTATATCCTGCAAAAGGTAGTGGGGTCCCAGAAGATGTCCATGATGGATGGTTTTTCAAGGTATAATCATATCATGGTCCACCCATATAATAGAGAAACACAACTTTCACAACTCCATGGGGAACATTCATGTACACCAAGATGCCCTTCGGTCTGATGAACGTTGGAGATACTTTCCAAAGGGAAATGGACATCGTGTTTACTGATGAAAAGAACAATTTCATTGTGATATATCTGTACGACATCATGGTATACTCCGCCTCCACCTCCAATGAACAACACCTCGAGCATCTAAAGAAATGCTTCCAGAAGTGCAGGAAGTTTAGCATATCGCTGAATCCAAAGAAATCACATTTCAGGGTGGAAGAAGGGAAGTTTTTGGGACATATTATCTCGAAGGAAGGCATTAAGATAGATCCTAGCTGAGTTGAAGGAATCTTTAAAATAGGCACTCCGTCCAGTAAAAATTAAGTGCAATCCTTCCTAGGAAAAGTAAATTTCTTGAGGAGATTCATCCTGAACCTGGAAAAGATCATAAATCATATAACCTGCATGCTCAGGAAGGGAAATGAGATCAAGTGGAACCCAGAGGCCAAGAAATATTTTGAATATACCAAAGTGGAACTGACTAGAGCCCCTGTGCTATCCAGTTCAGACTTCACGAAGGATTTCATCCTGTTTTCATTCTCCTCGGAGCATACGATTGTCAGCGTGCTGTTACAAAAAGAAGAACAAAACTTCGAGAAGCCTCTAGCTTATTTCAGCAAGACATTGTAGGATGCTCCACTAAGGTATGACATCATGGAAAAATAGGTGTATTCTTTAGTGAAGGCCTTGAAGGAGTTCAGGATGTACATATTGCATTCCCGTGTCATTGCTTATGTTCCCAACAACTCAGTAAAGGATATCCTGACTCAGCTCAACCCTGAAGGAAGGAGAGGTAAGTGGATAGTAGCCATATTGGAATATGACCTGGAGATCGAGCCTATGAAATTAATTAAGGGTCAGGTTCTTGCAAAGCTAATGGCGCAATCGAACTGCAATGCTATGGGAACAAATTTCATCATTGATCTGTCAGAGAATCCTCAAGAAGAAATGACTGCGCAGGTGTCCTAGGAGTTCTTCGATTCGTTGTGGTATGCTAATATCATCTATGTGTTGAAGAATATCCAGGCCCCTCCAGGCATAAGTAATACTAAGGCCAAATTTCTCAAGCTTAAAGAGGTTAAGTTATACATCCTAGACAACTCACTCTACTAGAAATATTCTAGGGGAATGTTGTTGAGTTGTTTGTTGGAGAATGACATGAAGCGAGCCACCAAAGAATTTCACAAAGGAGACTACGGGGGACACCAATACAGTAAAACCACAGCACACAAAATCCTAAGGAGGGTTACTATTGGTCTACAATCTTTGTAGACGTGTACGAAGAATTCTTCAGCTGCCATGAATGTCATATTTTCAAAGGGAGAAGAAAGTTGCATCCCCTGCCACTAAAGTCAATCTCAGTCAAGGCACCGTTCATGCAGTGGGGTTTCGATTTCATAGGGAAAAGAAATCCTCCATCCTCGGTGCATCACAAATGGATACTCATAGCCACTAACTATTTCACAAAATGGATAGAAGTGATCCCCATGAAACATGCTACCGATGTATTCATCATCCAATTCCTGGAGACAAATATCTTGTTGAGGTTCATGTGTCCCATCAAGATTATAACAGACAATGCGACCACATTCAAGTCTAAGAGGATGGAAAATTTTTGTCAGGATTACAATATAAACCTGGGGAATTCTACGATGTACTACCCACAAGGAAATGGATTAGCAGAATCCTCAAATAAAATCCTAACCACGATCATCAAAAGGATATTGTAGGATAATAAGAAAGCTTGGCATAAAAATATTATCTACACATTGGGGGAAGATCAAGTTACCACCAATAAGTCCATTTCAGTGTCACATTTCCAGACTGTATGATGTCGATGCTCTCAACCCGTAGGTTGGAAGGTCCACGTCAGCACAAGATCTTTCCTTTCACATGACTTGAAGAACTCCAAACGATTCTTCTATTTCCCTATCGAGAAATCTGCACCCACAACAATCCCTGTGGGATCACCCTCTTTACAATCGGGAGATCGGACTTCGCGACTTCATGAGGTCAGTGGTCGAGTGTTGGACTCTCGAATCCCCGAAACCCGACAACAGTCAATGCTGACCTTTCTCTTCTCCTTTCAGTATTTTCCCTATCGCGATTTCGGAACTCACGATATTGAACAAATCGTATCCCCGACTCCTGAATCCTGATATGTCGAAACTCCGATACACTCGTCTGGTTGAAATTTCAACAGTCCTTCACTCCATTAGCATTTTGGACTTCGTGGTATTGCAAATCCTAATTAAATGTTTTCGGCACTTTACCCTGTGAAACTCCGAAATGGCATGCCACCTATCCACTTCACTGACTCCTATGGCCCCACACTGTCCTTTGATTGTCGGGATATCACGTTTCGTGATTTTGTGAACCTTTCTACCAAATCCTTGACTCTTCCTCTCACGAAATCCCGATAGGAAATTACGCGAGTGATCCAACGGCCCTGGATGTCTTGGATCAACGGCCCTATCTGTCCTGAGCTTAAACCTTCGGGAATACTTGTCGTATTCCTCCTGCTCTTCTGCTAGATCTGACGACTCACGGTAATTCTCGAATTCCCTCAGAGAATTCCAACCGTCCGTCCTTCTGGGTGATTTTTGCGAACAACCAAGTGTTCCTCCACAAACTTATCCACCTACATGCAAACTTGCAACGCCTGTTAAACACTCCTCGGTACAAACTTTTTGTGCAACCCTTTGGAGATTTCTCAAATTTCCTATACATTCTGAGCTTTCTTATAACCCCGAGTCTTTGAGAAGACTCTTGCGCACACTCCTTGCGACAACCTTCATACACTTCCAAGTGTTGAATTTCCTTCGACCCTGCGCACACCTGTAGCAGCAATCCTTCAAAACTCTTCAGGTTCGCAACCCTGAAACTTCTCTTGACTTGCACACTCCTTGCACAGATCCTGTGCCTGTCTACACTTTTGAATGAATGAGAACAAAAGTTACCTATCTGAACCTCTGTCAACGCACTCCTTGCAAACACTTCAACTGCACTCCTTGTAGGAACTCTTGCTTAGATAGAGAAACACTTGAAACTCATTCCTTCTTCCTTTCAGACTTCAACTCAAAACATGAAATCATATACACAACATATAAAGAAAATGTATAACGGGAAGCAAACATTCATGAGCATATCATTCAGCATCAATACATAGAGAACAAACACAAAACCATGAATTTGAATCAACCTCTTTCTATTAATCCAAATATCTGTACATGGGTGTTCTTACACATCCCTCTACATGCTCTTGCTCTAATGCTTCATAATCTTCCAATAATGTTACAATACACAATGAGGGTGTCTATATCCCGTTTCCCTCTTTCCTTCTAAAACTGTCTAATCTAGAATTAAATTCTATCTACCTGCATTAACTACTTTAAATTCCTTCTACCTACTAAGGACAAGAGAAAAATGGATCAAGGTCTATTTAAATTATACAAGTGTTCTTCTTCTTAATGGATTCATTTAATATTGCGCAACAACTTCCAAGGTGATTTAAAAATTTGTGTTGGTGCTTGTCCAACTGTCCTTCACTTCCGCATTGGCTCGCTTGATGTTGTCGATGCTCCTGCATCATACTCCCTGGCTTGAAAATTTTCATGGGCTCCTGTCCATGAGCTCACGCATGGTGTGTCCATGCTTCTGGACCTCCGCTTTGATTTCCCATCTGGCTTCTTCAACTGGATGGTCTTTCCATTTGAACAGATACTCAAAGTATTCCTTCCTTTTGGTCTTCTTACCAATTCGTTTGTCCAGTATGCGCTCCATCTGTGGCTTCTCTGCAACTGGCATCTACTTCGTCCACTAAATCATTCGCTGTTCATTTTCAGTCACTGTTTATTTAGTTTTATACGGGTACAAATATGAGATATTGAATATCGGAGAAATTTCGATCCCATCAGGTAATTCATTTTCAATTTATTATATGTTCCTCTCATGAACCTTTCTTTTCTCAAATGTGATAGAATCAAGTCACCAACCTCAAACTGAAGTTGTCTCTGATGCTGATCTGCTCTACGCTTATACTCCTGGCTTGAATTCTGCAATCACTCCTTCACCTGGCTGTGAAGTTCTTTCATCGCCTCTACAAATTCTACTACACTAGTGCTCCTAGTCGCAGTCTGTTATGAATCCCTCAGTTCAGAAATTCCCCTCAGCTGCATGCCATAGACAACCTGAAATGGAGTCTTTCCTGTTCTCCTGTTGACTGAGTCATTATACACAAACTCTGCCTATGGTAATACATTGTCCCACTAGTTGTGGTGCTTTGTCACCAAGCTTCTCAGTAAGTCTCCCAGAATTCTGTTCACTACTTCTTTCTGTCCATCCGTCTGAGGATGATAAGCCGAACTAAAAGATAAGTTAGTTCCCAGATTATTCCATAAGGTCCTCCAAAAATTCCCTATGAAATTAGTGTCTCTGTCCAAAACTATACTCCTTGGAAACCCATGAAGTTGAATGACCTCCGTGAAAAACAGGTTCGCAATGTGAGTTGCGTCACTGGTTTTCTGACATGGAATGAAGTGTGCCATCTTGGAAAATCTATCCACTACCACAAATATTGAATCAACACCTCTTTGTGTTCTAGGCAACCCTAATACAAAATCCATGTTGATTGCATCCCACCACCTCTCTGGTATGGGAAATGGTTGATAAAACCCCACATTCTGTCTTCTTCCCTTTGAATGCTGGCAAATTATGCATCTATCCACGAATCTCTTGACATCTTCTCACATTACCAACCAAAAATATGACTCATTTAGCTTTGCAAACATCTTGTTGTGACCAAAGTTCCCTGCCAATCCTCCACTGTGTTTCTCCTTTAGCAGATTCTCCCTCATGAAGCATTTCAGAATACACAATCGATTGCCTTTGAACAACAATCCTTTCTGGATCATGTATTCTATCCACTGGCTTCTATCTCTGAGAACTAGATTCTCAGTTGCTTCATACGCCTCATTAAAATCCTGATCATCTGTGTACATGTCCCTGAGATCATCAAAACCCAACGTTTTGACTCTGAACTCCTGCAACAGCAAACACTTCCTACTCAAAGCATCAACAACTTTGTTAGCAGTACCAGAAATATGTTTAAACACAAATGTGAAATTCTACATATACTCAACCCATTTGACATGTTTCTGATTCAACTTTTCCTGTTGAGTCACAAACTGTAATGCATGATTTTCACTATACAAGACAAACTCTTTCGGGATCAAGTAATGCCTCCATTTCTTCAATGCCTGGATGATAGCATAAAACTCCTTATCACAAGTGGAGTATTTCACTTTTGCTTCATTCATCTTCTCACTGAAGTATGTGATTGGCCTGTCTTCCTAACTCAAGACCGCCGTTATTGAAAATCCACTTGCATCGCATTTCACTTAAAATTTCTTTTGGAAATCCGGCAACACCAGAATTGGTTGTTCTGTAATCTTTCTCTTCAACAGATTAAAACTTTTCTCAGCTTCTTCAGTCCAGTGAAAGTTTTATTTACTTTCTTCACTGTATCCATCATCACTGCACTAATTCCACTAAAATTCATGATGAACTTTTGGTAGAAACTAGCCAATCCGTGAAAACTTCTCACCTCAAAAATATTCTTCGGTGATGGCCAATTCTTGATTACCTCCACCTTATCTGGATCCATCCTCAACTCATTTTCTGAAATAACAAACCCCAAGTAAATGAGCTTTGTCTTCATGAATGAGGACTTCTTCATGTTTATCAACTACTTCTCCTATTGTAGTTTCTGCATCACTGTAGTCAAATGCTTCAAATGCTCTGCCACTGTTTTATTGAAGATCAGTATGTCATCTAAATACACAATGACAAATTTCCTGATGAACTCCCTCAAGACTTCATTCATCAACCTCATGAAGGTACTCGATGCATTTGTTAAGCCAAATGGAATAACAAGCCATTCATACAACCCTTCATTGGTTTTGAATGGTGTCTTCCATTCATCACCTTCTCTCATGCGAATTTGGTGATAACCGCTTTTCAAACCAATCTTTGAAAAATACTTTGCTCCACTCAAGCAATCCATCAGATCATCCATCCTTGGCAATGGAAATACGTACCTAACAGTTATCTTATTAATCACCCTCGAGTCAGTACAAATCCTCCATCCTCTGTCTTTCTTTGGACTAAGTACTATCGGAACAACACATGGACTCAAGCTTTCTCTGACCAAACCTTTGTCCAACAAATCCTGGACTTGTCTTTTGACCTCTTCATTCTCTTGCGGCGTTAATTTGTATGCGACTTTGTTTGGAAAACTGGCTCCTTCTATGAGATCAATATGGTGACTCACACTTATTATTGGTGGCAACGAACGAGGTAGTTCGTCCACTACTATGTCAGCGAACTCTTCCAATAGTTCCTGAACCTCTTCTGGTAAATCATCCACTCTTGTGCTAGTCAGAACAATTTTAGGATTTCTGACCACGATGAACTGTGGATCCTCCTTCTTCTTGACTTCTGTAAGAATTTCCTTCCCACTCATGAGAAGTATAGTGTTTCTTACTTCTGGCTTCACCTCCTTATCCTTGATTGGAAGCAATATGTGAGTCCTCCCATTCTTCTCTAGGGTGTATGTGTTCATTCTACCATCATGAATCACATTCCTGTCATATTGCCATGGTCTACCCAGCAATAGATGAAAAACATACATAGGAATGACATCACATAATATCTTATCATTATATCCTCCTATCTTGAATTCAACTAAACATTGTTTAGTGACAGTTACCTGGTGTCCTTTTTGCAGCCAAGAAATTCTATAGGGGCTTGGATGATCAGTCGTCTCCAGCTCCAGCTTCTCTACCATATCTATAGAAACAAGATTATCCATGCTACCACTATCTACAATGACCTTGCATACCCTATCCTTGGTCTTGCAAGAAGTCTTGAAAAGTCAGGTCCTTTGGACTGCACTCTCCAACTCCTTCTCTGGTGTCAACAAAGATTTTCGCATCATCAACGATCTTCCGTCTTTAGCGTCTTCTGCCTCAACATCCCACCTCTGTGCCTCGGTGATGTGAGCTTCTCCACTTTCCTTCTTTTTGTATAGACACTTGTAAGACTTGTGCCCATTCTTTCCACATGTGAAGCATGTGATTACTCCACCTCTTCCTCTTCCTCTACCTCTAGTATGAGAAAAAGTGTTGTTATCAGCATAATCTCCTCTCTGCTTAGTATGCTTCCCTCTTTGTTCAGCATATTTCCCTCGCTGTGAAGTTCCACCTCTTTCAGTTTGAGTCTGAGGTTTCTTCCAGTCCTCCCTAGGCTTCTGGTATTTATCCTGGGAAATCAATTTGCCTCTTGGCTGACTTCTTCCTCGGCCTCTCTGACCTTGCTTTCGGCTCAGATTCTCCTCTTCTTTTAGAGCCATTTGATAAGCATCTTCCACCGTTCAGATGGTTACCATGCTCATCTCATCCTGGATATCATATCTCAAGCCATTCATGTACCTGGCTACGTTTTCATCATCTCTCTCCCGATGACCTGCCCTGATGTTCAGTTTGTAGAATTCCTCAGTATATTCTTTTACTGTCATCAGCTTCTGTCTCAGGTTCTACATTCTCCTGAACAGAGTAATTTGATAATCTTTAGGGATGAATTTCACTTTCATCTTCGTGATCATCCTGTCCCATCTCTTGATCTTATACTTTCCCTTGCAACATCTGTCAGCTTGTAGTTCATCCCACCACAATGTTGCATGTCCCTTCAACCTTGTGACATGAGGATTAACTTTCTTGTCCTCTTCGACATATTCATAGTCGAAGTATGTGTCTAGAGCTCTAATCCAGTCTAGAAGCTCCTATGCATCCAAGTTTCCCTCGTAAACTCGAATGTCCATATTTTCTCTTGCACCCATCCTTGCAATAGCTCTGATCAAACGCTCATTTGATGCATCTTCAGTTGCAACTTCTTCTTCATGTTCAGCCTCAATTTCTCTTTTGGAATCACTGAGATCCCCCGCACTGATTGTGCATATTTGCACTGTCTCCATGTCTTCGAGTCTAGCTCATAGATCACGCATCTCTCTTTCCATGACTAGATCTGCCATCTACCTGCCTCTTCTTCTCGACATTTCCTTATCCTATGGATCGGGTGATTATCTATCTCTTCTCCTTGGCGGCATGGTGAATTCTCCTCCTTCTCTGCTAAAGAAAGAAAAGAACCTTTTTATGCTTTGATACCAAGATGATGCCGACGCCCTCAACCCATAGGTTGGAAGGTCCACGTTAGCACAGGATCTTTCCTTTCACACAGCCCAAAGA
>SNQJ01S0116865.1:66739-77270 GCA_010110895.2 Picea sitchensis | reverse complement strand
TCAGTGGTCGAGCGTTGGGCTCTCGAATCCCTGAAACCCGACAACAGTCAACGATGACCTTTCTCTTCCCCTTTTGGGATTTTCACTATCGCAATTTCAGAACTCGCGATATCGAACAACTCGTATCCTCGACTCCCAAATCCTGATATGTCAAAACTCCGATACACTTGTGTGGTTGAACTTTCAAAGNTCACTGACTCCTGTGGCCCCACACTGTCCTTTGACTATTGGGATATCGTGTTTTGTGATTTCGCGAACCTTGCTACCAAATCCTTGACTCTTCCTCTCACAAAATCCTGATAGGCGATTCTGCGAGTGATCCAATGGCCCTGGCTGGCTTGGATCAATGACCCTATCTATCCTGAGCTTAAACCTTCAGGAATACTTGTCGTATTCCTCCTGCTCTTCTGCTAGATCTGATGACTCATGGTAATTCGCGAACTCCCCTCGGATAATTTCGACCATCTGTCCTTTTGGGAGATTTCTATGAATGACCAAGTGTTCCTCCACAAACTTATCCACCTGCATGCAAACTTGCAACGCCTGTTAAACACTCCTCCGTACAAACCTTTTGTGCAACCCTTTGGCGGTTTCTCGAAGGTCCTATACCTCCTGAGCTTTCTTATAACCCCGAGTCTTAGAGAAGACTCCTGCGCGCACTCCTTGCGGAAACCTTCAGACACTTCCAAGTGATGAATTTCCTTCGACCCTGCGCACACCTGCAACAACATTCCTTTAAAACACTTCACTCAGGTTCGCAACCCTGAAACTTCTCTCAGCCTGTGCACTCCTTGCACGGCTCATGTGCCTATCTACACTTCTGAATGAACGAGAACAAAAGTTACCTATCTGAACCTCTATCAATACACTCCTTGCAGACACTTCAACTACACTCCTTGCAGGAACTCTTGCTCAGATAGAGAAACAATTGAAACTCATTCCTTCTTCCTTTCAGACTTCAACTCAAAACATGAAATCATATACACATCATATAAATAAAATGTATAATGAGAAGCAAACATTCATGAGCATATCATTCAGCATCAATACACAGAGAACAAACACAAAAACATGAATTTGAATCAACCTCTTTCTATTAATCCAAATATCTGTACATGGGTGTTCTTACACAGCTCTCTGCATGCTCTTGCTCTAATGCTTCATAATCTTCCAATAATGTTACAATACACAATTAGGGTGTCTATATCCCGTTTCACTCTTTCCTTCTAAAACTGTCTAATCTAGAATTAAATTCTATCTACCTGCATTAACTACTTTAAATGCCTTCTACCTACTAAGGACGAGAGAAAAATGGATCAAGGTCCGTTTACATTATACAAGTGCACTTCTTCTTAATGGATTCATTTAATATTACGCAACATCTTCCAAGGCGATTTCAAAATTTGTGTTGGTGCTTGTCCAGCTGTCCTTCGCTTCTGCGCTAGCTCGCTTGATGTTGTCGATGCTCCTGCATCATTGTATACGACACAGATGCAATTTTCCCTACTACACTAGGGTTTCCCGTTAGAAAATTGTTGCAATAATAGGAGGCCGAGCCAAATGAAGCATAGAGAAGAATAAACCAGTCGATTCACACACAACATATGAGGGAACAAGTGTACAATCGATCACAGCTCCACCAGGAAAAGATGAAGAAATCCTTTGAAAATCATTCCAAGCCAGAAGATTTCTGGTTGGGTGATCTAGTGTTGAGATGGTATGCAAGAAATGAGGACAAAGGAAAGCAAAGAAAGTTCGATAACCTATGGACGGGTCCATTCAGAATCAATGCACATCACATAAATATTGCTTCTTTTCTGGAAGAACTAAATGGGGAATGTGTTGGTTGGGGGCCTGTAAAAGACATTTTCCTCAAACATTATCTGATGAAATAAAAAAAAATTAAGTCATTTGTCATTGTAAATAGTCATTTTATTTTTGTGTCAGGTCGTTAAGTCAGCAGAAAATTGAAGCTCGAAGTGAATGCCTTGAGTTTTATGATGAGTATTTTTAGAAACTGTGTCGATAGGTTTATGTTGCGTATTTTTCATATTTTAATTTTGAATATTCGAAATAAGGCCCAATGGTTAGGCACCTAGCCTACTATTCTTTGCTACCTCACAGGGAGGACAACATCCCCATTGGAGCCAACTATTAGCGCCTCCATTTTTCTTGAAATTGGAGTCAGTTTTCAGTCAAGTCATAGCCTATGTGTCAAAACACATGAAACCAGGTACATAGCAATGAAAGGGTTGAATTCATTAAGTGGCCAGTTGGCCCTTGGAAATGGGAAGGGATGTCAGAGTTGAAACATACATGAATGGCATGGGTATGTTGTTCCCAAAAAGTCAGGTCCTGTCAAAGTTAGTCTCTACGTGACCCAGGTCGATTCATGTAGTTAATGGAGGTCGCATCGGTAGGTGTTGTAACTATTATTAGTTCATCATGGAGGTTGAAGGAATGAAAAATCACAGTGTTCACATCACGTATGCCCTGCAACCCTTATCTCATGTACTTTACACGCAGGGATGTGTTATGGAAAATCTGCGGTTCAATTCGAAACATCTAGTCGCCATGAATTTAGTATTATTTGGAATGATTCCTCCTTATTCCCGAGTTGTTATAAATCCCAGAGCTCCTGCACCCATGTTATTCATGAAATCATATTCAGGTTATGTTTGTAAGTTTTATCATAGGCCCAAGTCGATCGAATTCTCCCTCTTGGGCATTCGTCGAAACCACCGCATGCAGGATAAACATTGGTCATGCCATGGCCACCTCTCAAAGAATAAAGAGGGACGTGCAAAGCGGAACAATCACCAGACATGAACCCCAAAGTGATTTGGATTCATTCTCACTCACAAAGGGCATCCCCAAGGATAAAAGAGGGATTTTTATTTTACCCACTAGAACAGTGACATCACACCACACAAAACTTGGAGTGGAAGGAACTATGCAGGAAGCAAGGGCAATGAAAGTCATCTCTCCCCAACAGTAGATACCTCGGAGAAGGGGCATACCAAGGAAAAACAAGGAAGTTGGGGAAGCTTGAATATCATATGAGACGCATGCAGGACCAATCGCTGAATGATTACTTATGTGTGACAATCACCTGGAGCCTTTGGAAGGTACCATCTAAGAAAGTGGAAGAAAAATGAGGAGGATGGATGCCATGGGTGTGAATATTCAAGAGAAATATTAGTAGTTGAAGAAAGAGAAGCTAGCCATTGATAAACTGTACCAAGAGAATAGAGAGTTGAGACAACAACTGGCGACAAAGACCAGGGAAGCATCAACAACACAAGGTCATGAAGGGAATGTGACGTGGCTAAAACGATAGCTCAGAGAGGCATAGGATACAATTGTACAGTTGTGAGAAGCTCAGCGGATAGAAGAATAAAGGTACGCCAAACACTACAGAGAATGTGAATCAACTGAAGAGATAGCCCGCGCAGCTCTTGCCAGTGAGAAAAAGAAACAAGATTAGCTAAGTTTGTTCCTGTATTCACAAACAGAAGGAAAATATTGACAATTTTGAAGGAGAAATTTCGCCATTTTAATAATGGTTGTGACTGTCTACAACCACTTTCTGCTCAAACTTCCCCCAGCAAATGAGCGCACGACAAAAAATCAAAGTCGTTACAGCAACTAGTGGGACTCTGACAAACACGTTTCCACCTTGATACTTGATTGACAACCGAATCCCCGTGGAGGATTACAACGATCATGATGTAGCCAAATACATCTTTTGTCTATATTTTGAAAATGTCATGCGAAGAGTTTTGTAATGCAAAACAATCAATTCCCTAGTTTGTAGAGATATCGGTTAGAAGAGTAGGGTAGACTAAGCGACACCCTTGTTTATATATTTGATCTTTTCGATGTAAGTGAGGTTGGTTGGAAAAATTGGTATAGATAGTAGCTATGGTATGTAATTGAGTTCGACCAAAATGTAATGCAAAAGTACTGTAACTTTGATGAAAAGATTCTAATTGTAGCAGTTAGATGTATTGTTCTCCCTTTCTTGCGTATGTGCTTCCAGTTATCTTTATTCATATCTTGTATGTCTAATTCAGAACAAATTTTTTAACCTGTGGATTTGTTGCACAACAACTCTTGTTCACACCATTTAGAAAAAATGTTTTTCTTCTAAAATTTAACTCTAAATTCACTTGTCACGGTGCTCCATGTTACTTCCTGTAATTTCTCTCGGGCACACATTACTATTTTTCACTGAAGACTATTGTTCTCTTAGCCTTTATCCTCTGAAAGTCCAGTCACTAATTCATTTGTTTGCATTGTTTCCTCGAATTGACTCCATATCCCAAAGTCTTATTTTCTTGCGCCAATATAACCAAAACCCATTATATCAAAGGTGTTAAATCTTGTAACATCCCCGGGCTGTCAACCCACGCCAGGAGTAATGTTGTTTTGGAATAACACTTATATAATATGAATTTTAATGAATTCAAATGCATTAACACATAGTAAGCACATAATTACAGCTAGCATACATAATCAATGGCATTAAAAATAATTCATATGCACAACAGAACACATGATAATCATGCAAGCATCACAGACATACATAACATACTATTACGCACAAACTAATACTTATCTTTGAAACTGTATGATGGTAACACACCAAATGCATGCAGACCATCCATGAACCTTAGACCTCATTTCTCATCACCCTCAGCAGTAGTTCACCCCCGATTTGGGACTAAGCTCCACTAGGCAAGGGATTCCTAGGCTAGGTAAGGTCAATAGGGTAGTCACACAATAACAGAGGAAGGTTTCTTTCCCAGGAGCCACTTATGCCCACTCCTCACAGACTCTCATTCCCCACATGTCTGTCCCACCCCAGAAGTATACACCTTCACTATCACCCAGAAAGTCCTTATGCTACTAAACTTCCCTTGCCTTGGGCTTCAACAAAAAACTGCACTGGAAGTCTTTGAGCTCTGTGGTAGCTAAAGGACCCCTTCCAGGAGTTCTCACTTCCTCTGCATGCTCTCTCACCTGGAGAGAGTCTCTCACAGGCTTGGAAACCTATTTCAACTTAGTTTCCAACATAGTTGGGAAACTATGAGGCTCAGCACGAACATACACTGGCTAGCAAGCCACATGCAGTCAAGAACTGCGCAATTGCAACAGCCAACTAGGAACACAAACAAGGGCTTCCCAAAAATGGTGACAGAGAGATGCTACAACATCGCAAGGCTCAGCAATTACGGGACATTTGGGTTTCCCAACTAGCAACAAAGGATAGACTCATGACTCTGGTTTCAGATATGCGTAAGGTGTACAGAGATTCCACGCAGAGACTTCCATGGTTCAGGTGAAGGATCGAGCACAAAACACCAAAAAACAGAGGTCGATGATGGGCACCTATGAGTTTAGACAGAGGATGGATAATGGGAGGTTGAACCCCCAAAACAGTTCATTTCCTGGGTTAAATTGCATGTGCCTAGGCTGACACATGTCTCCCATGAAGCACACTCCTCCTCCTTAGGAGTCACCTGTCCTTCCAAGGACTTATGATATAACATAATTTTCACATGGTTTTTGAATAATAATAAAATATTATTCTTAAGGAATTAAGCTCCTAATCTTATCCTTTCTCCCAACCTTTCAACCCCCTCTCCCTTACCCAGGATTTATGGAAACTTAGTCCCCCATCACTCATTGTTCGTGGTCGGTCCACACACAAATATGTTTTTATATTAATAGTGTGCATCATTACATGTACAAAATCAAGCTCGTGGCCTTCAACCCTTAGGCTCTCTGGCCTAATAAACACATAATCCCACCAACTTATATAAACTTGTCTCACCAGCCTATAAACATACTTACAATTCATAATGCAATTGGGGCATATCCTTGGGGTATTACAATCCCCTTCCCTTATTTTTGCACTGTCCTTAGTGAAAATTTCACACAACCTCAACAAAGATTTTCAAAATCTTCAAAACAATGCGGGTATTCTTCCCGCATAGCATATTCATTCTCCCATGTTGCGTCCTTAGGATAGTACCAAGTCCACTGGACCTTTACAAGTCATATGGCTTGATTCCAGAGCTGTTTGTTTTTCCAGTCCAATATGTGCACAAGATGCACTTGCAGGACACCTTCTTGTTCCACCTGGATCACATTTCAATCAATCACATAATTAGGATCAGGTATATATTTCTTAAGCAATGAAACATGAAACTTATTATGTACAGTCATGGATGTAGGTAATGCAAGCATATATGCAACTAGCCCAATCCTTTCTAGGATTTCAAATGGCCCACAAAATCTGGCTGCCAACTTGGCATAGTTTCCCATCCTCAGGGAACTTCTATTTTCTTTTACTTTTAGAAAATCATGATCTACCACTTTAAACTCTCTGTGAGTTCTGTTCTTATCAGCATAACTTTTCTGCCCGTCTTGGACAACCTCTAAATTTTGCTTAATTTTCAACATTTGTTCTTCCATTTCCTTGAGCAACTCTGGCCCAATTACTGTTCTATCAGCTAGGTTATCCTAGCTTACTGGAGTGTTGCACCTTCTTCCATAAAATGATTCAAATGGGATCATCTTCAATGATGCTTGATACCCATTGTTGTAGGCAAATTCTATCAAGTGTGGGTAGTCTTCCCATTTCGATGGTTTGTCCATCAAATACATCTTCAGTATGTCTTCTATCACTCGATTCATCCACTCTGTCTGCCCATCCGACTCGAGATTATAGGTTGTACTGAAGTTTAGATTCATTCCAAACCCTTTGAATAACCCTTTCCATAAATTCAAGGTGAATTTTGGGTCTCTGTTGGACACAATTGTCTTGGGAATTCTGTGCAATCATGCCACTTCCTTCATAAATATGTCGGAAACATCCTTTGCCTTGTGAGAGGTCTTTAATGGAATGAAATGGGAAGCTTTTGTAATATTGTCCAGCACCACCATGATCGAATCATGTTTCTTGCCTATTCTGGGAAATCCTGTGAAGAAATCCATTGTCACCACTTCCCAGTTCCACTCAGGAATGGGTAAAGGTTGCAGCAACCCTATTGGGTGCTTGTGCTCAACTTTAACCTTCTAGAACTCCATACATCTGGCGATGTATTCAACAATATATTTCTTCATACTTGGCCAAAAGTAATGTCTCTTTACTATTGCCATAGTCTTCTGATATCCAGGGTACCCAACATAAGGCACGTTATGCATTTCATGCAAAATCGCAAGTTTGAAATCTTGGACATTAGGTACATAAATTATTTTCTTGTATAGAAGTATTCGATCAGCCTCTAATTTATAATTTTCCACTTTATGTGGCATTTCACCTTGTTGTATCTTTGTTTCCAAATCCATGTACTACAATCCGATGCTTGCAGCTTCCAAAACTCTGCTCTTTATATCGGTCTGATACATGCTAATGGTTGTAGCATGTAATTCATGTACTGTCCTACAGAGTGCATCAACCACTTTATTCTCCTTCCCTTTGATATGCTTGATATCAAAATTGTATTCACAAATAAATTCCAACCACCTACTCTACCTAGCATTCAAGTTTGGCTGATCAAACAAATACTTCAGAACATTATGGTCTGTTCTTAATTCAAACCTCCTTCCCATGAGGTAATGCCTCCATTTCTTTAGAGCATATACTATGGCTGCCAACTCCAAATCATGAGTTGCATATTTCCTTTTGTGTTCTTTCAACTTTCTAGATTCATAACAAAATACGAATCTATTCGGAATGAGGACTCCTCCCAGTCCTTCTTTGCATGCATCAATGCACACCATGAAATCCTCATTTGGATATGCAATCCTCATAATTGGAGCACTGGTTAACAGTTGCTTCAATTGCTAAATGATTTTCTCACAATCATTTGTCCACTGAAACTTCTTCTCCTTCCTTTGCAAGGAAGTGATAGGGTGAACTATCCTCGAGAACCCTGCGATAAACCTTCTGTAATAACCAGCTAGAACCATAAAGAATCTAACTTCTGACACATTCCTTGTTGTTGACCATTCTCTGATGGCCTCAATCTTCTTAGGGTCTACAACTATCCCATCCTTCGAAATAATATGCCCCAAGTAATGGATCTGCTCCTGATAAAATGAGCACTTGCTCAAATTGGCATACAGTTGGTGCTCTCATAGCACCTACAATACCATCCTCAAATGCTTCTCATGCTCTTCCTCTGACTCGGAATACACTAGGATGTCATCCAAAAATACTATGACAAACTTGTCTAAATAGTCCTTGAATACACCATTCGTCAGGCACATAAAAACAACGGGTGCATTTGAAAACCCAAATGGCACCACTGTGAACTCATAATGACCATACCTTTTTCTAAAGGTGGTCTTGTTGATGTATTCATCCTTTATCCTTACCTGGTGATATCCTGACCTAAGATCTATCTTCAAAAATATCTTCGCATCCTTCAACTGATCGAAGAGGTCATCAATCCTCGGTAAAGGATATTTATTCTTTACAGTCACTTTGTTCAATTTTCTGAAATCGATACACAATCTCAACATTTTGTCCTTCTTCTTCATGAACAAAATCGGGGCTCCCCAAGGTGACACACTTGGGTGTATGTACCCCTTCTTCAGAAGTTCTTCAAGCTGCAATTGCATTTCTTTTAGCTCTGGCATACTCATTCTGTAAGGAGATTTTGACACTAGAGTTGCTCCAGGAATACAGTTTACAGAGAAATCAATATCTCTCTTCGGAGGTAGCCCTAGTACCTCCTAGAATACATCTTCAAACTCTTTTAGTATCGCATGATCTCCAGTCTTTGAGATCTCATCCCTAGATTCTTCCTCCACATGGGCTGCAAATAATTGGCAGCCTTTCCTGAAGCATTTCTTCAGCTGCATTGCTGAGATTTCTCTGATAGCAACAACTCTGGGAATTCCTTGGACTATTTTATGATTCCCTTCCTCATACAGGAAAGTGAATTCCTTGTTACGACAATCCAAGATGGCATGGTGTTGGTCCAACCAGTCCATCCCAATTAAATAATCATAAGAGCCTAAAGGAATAATGTTCAATTCAACCTTTGTGCTCAGTCCATTCATGTCCACTGGACAAGACTTAACCAACTTAATGACTTTCCTCTTAGTTCCTATATCCAGTTGCACTAACCAAAATTTTACATGTTTTCTTCTCGATAATTGCAAACATTCCACCACTCTAGGATCTATATAACTATGGCTAGCCCCTGGATCAATTAAAATAGTAGATACATGGTTGTTGATCATACCTTCCACTTCAATCATGTGTGACTGATATTCAACTTGCTTGTTGTCCAGGGCTGCATAGATCCTTGGCATTCTACTGCCCATGTCCTCCACTATTTTAGCCTACTGAACATTGTGGACGCTCTCACTTTATAACTTCTGTGGGGGAAATATCTATACCTATGGTTTCCTTTACAACCTCAACACTCCATAGGTGTCTATATTGGAATTTGTCCACCCATTTCATCCTTTCTGGGCTCTCTAAAAGATGGTTTTCCCTGAGCACTATTTCTGAAAAAGGAAGGTTTGCTTCCTTTATATCTCTTCTCTTTCTTGAACTTGTTCTTGTATTCCCAAGCCTTCTGGAAGGTAGGATTTTCTCTCTGTTTGATCTAAAAATGAAGAAGGCTTGATAAACTTGATTAAATTAATTGCAAGTGAAATTTTATGTGTTTAATGCAACGGGATCAATTTGCAACACATAATAAAGGATTACTTATGTAGAAATAAACATAGACAGTAGCATAAATCATTGAACATCAGACATAAACACAGCAACTTGATAAAGGAGTTCACCCCACTCCGGGCTACATCTCCTGGTCTAGCCTCCAAATGGATCTTTTATATTAAATTTCTCAAAATTCTTAAAAACATGTCTTACAGTGCTCAAATCAACAAATTGACTGCTTCAATGGCTCCGCAGCGTCCCAAAACCCCTGTCTGGGCTCTTTCGGCACCTGAAACGGTCGAAAAATGAAGAAGATAGCCTCCTTGAAGTTCTCCCCTTCAACTATGTTGTCTCTGGTTCTACAATCTGCACCCCTTGTGCTTCAAACCTAGCACACACGCTCATTTAAGCGTGAAAACCAAGACCCGTACGCAACCGCGCAACGGTCCAAACCGTAGAACAGTTAGGGTGCCTCCAGCCCCTAACCGCCTCGGCACTGGGTCATATGGCCATAAGACCAAAGGCTAGGTGCAAAAAGGAGTTTAACCGTTCCAACCGTACAAACTTCCCTTTGAAAAATCCATGCCAATGTAAATACGCAGGTCGTGGTTTCAAACCCCACGCAAAACACAATAAACATTTTATAAATACATTGCAATGCAATGTATTGCAAATACAATGTAATATAAACGAATGTGCGCCATATATTCGGGCTTTAATGTATATGCTACGGTCATATATATATGTTTCATATAGCCACGGGTCGGGGCTAAGCCCCGACCCGACCCCCCTTTCCAACATAACACAATTGTAAAGTTAAATACAATATTTCCCGCCTTT
>SNQJ01S0116865.1:50656-66729 GCA_010110895.2 Picea sitchensis | reverse complement strand
TCAAAGGCTTTGGAAATGGGGGAGGTCCGGGGGTCGAACCCCGCGGACTCCCGATATAAATTTTACATATATGCAACCATATAAACCAATTGCACAGTGACACGTGGCGCCAATGGGTTGGGCCACGTGTCTGAACTTTATTCACTGCAAATGACATGTGTCAACATTCCATTGGGCAACCACCATCCAATACAAACATGCCACGTCATCAAACTGCCATGTCACCATGAGGGTACAGCCCTCCACGTGGCCGTATGGACTGTACGGACAAGTACAGTCAGCATCCCAAATTTTTCCCTGTTTGACTTGGCAGTCAAATCGCGATATCTCCTCCATACGGACTCCATTTGCGAAAGTATATATACCACTGGAATTAGGAAGACGAGACGGACGTAATGGCACTGTTTTCATTTCATTCCGAGCACTTTGAAAATTGAGCAAAATTTGATCCCCTGATCACTGTTGTTCATATAAGTGTTTCTCTCTTCTTATCATTTCTTCCATAGTCTTAGGGTCATCATACTGAATCTTGTCCCCAATGGAGGGTGGAAATCCACTTAGATACCTCTGAATCTTGACAGTCTCCTCCTTGATGAACATAACATATTTCAGCAGTTCCAAAAATCTGTGTTCATACTCATCAATGGTCATGCTGCCCAGCTTGAGTTCGAAGAACTCCTTCATCTTTTTGTCCGAGTATCGTTTAGTCAAGTATTTCTTCTCGAAATACCTCTTGAATTCTTTCCAAGTGATATCTTTCTCTCTAATGTGTTGTACCTGCACAAGATGATCCCACCACATAGATTATTTTCCTTTCAATTGATACATCACAATTCTTCCTTCTACATGAGAGGAATAATTCTGCAGTTGGAAATATTTCCTCATGCCAAGAAACCATGTTTTGGCATATTCCTCCTTCTTATGTTCTCCATCAAATGTTGGAGGCTTAATCTTGTTCATTTCTCCCTTCAATTCATTCATTCTAGATCTCTTGTGCTTTCTGGTAGGAGATGGGCTTGAAATACAGTGTGCTTCCTTACCAGAATGCTTCAGGGAGCGACGACGATGTCTGCTAACACTTCTTGACCTTCTTTTCCTCTCAGCGGTCCTACGAATCCATATTTTTCTTGAGTCACTCTTTTTTTCCAATGTCTTTTCAATTCTCTCCAAACTCTTTAACAACTTTACGTTGAATTCACCTTTTGTTTCCTACGTTTTCCTGAGCTTTTTTCTATCTGCTCGGTGAGTTTGGGCATCTTTCTACAATTTTTCAATGATTTGCATCATATACCCTTCCTTACCCATCTCTTTTCTATGCTAATTGGAGTTCGATCCTTCGACTCCCAAGTGGACGTCCATTCCTTCAGTTTCGTTCTCTGAACTGGAGGCAATCTGTGCCTCTTCCATTTCTTTTCACTCGGTGGAAATTATAACTGGTTCTAGAACTTGTCAAACTTCTGCAATAACAATGTGCATACAACCAAAATTTGTCAGGCCATCTCTCCTTAACAAAATCCACACATTCAAAACCAATCTGATTAAGAAAAACGTTTTGATTTCATGAAATTTCCGAGCTTTTCTTGCCTCTGTAACTTTTGGGTGATAGCCCCCTCTTTCTTAGTCCCCAACCCATGCAATCATGGGCCATGACCAAATTCTAAACTACCAGGTGCTACTCGGACTTTCGGCCTTCAGATATTTCAAAGAACATACAGCTATCTCTCGGAGTTTCGATTACCGAATTCACGAAATCGGGTGGATCAACAGTCCACATTTACCCATCATCCAACGGCTGAAATCCACTGTGGTATTTCTATCCTCGAAGTTTTTAGGACTTCGGGACTTCGGACCTTAGAAGTTCCCACACTTGCTTCTTCCCAATATTCCGACATCCAAAATTCTGATCTACTTTACCCTTCGGCCCCACGTAATACAATTTTCACCAACTAAGGCGGTGGCACATGGAAGATCTAGGAAGGTCCACATCAACTTCGGCGACATCATCAGTTCTTCCCTAGTTCTCTTTTCATTTCGGAGTTTAGGGCATCAAGATTTCGTGCATCAACACACCTTGCTTCTCCCAATTGTCAAAATTCTGAAATTATGATCTACTCACCTAATTAATCCAACGGTAAAGCTCCTTTCCTATGATCTACGGTGTATATATTTCTCAATATTTTGTAGTTTTGGGCATCGCAATTTCGTGCATCTTCTTATCTCATTTCTCCCTATTGCCGAAATTCCAAAAGGTTTCTAGGATAGCCTTCCTGCACCTTCTCCAGATATTACGGTCTAAAAACATTTTCCTTCCTTTTGAACAAATCCTACGACCCACATTACTCGATGGCCCCACTACCACTTCAGTCGTGGTTTTATGATACTGCTACTTCTCTTGAGCTTTGTAACACAGTCAAGTTAACTTCTTGGCACTCAGGGACATTCTAGGGTCTGAAATTGGTTCTTCCAAACAAAATTTCTACTTGAACCCTCGAGTCCAAAGACCACTTATCCATCCCATCCAGGTTCAGCATTGAAACATGGGCTCTGATACCAAAATGTAACATCCTCAGCCCTCCAAAGACTAGGCAATCCTACCAAGACAACCTCCACTTATCCTTTAAATATATGATACCAAAATGTAACATCCTCAGGCTTTCAACCTGATCTAGGTGGATATCGGTGGCCACCCACCTTTTCCAAATGGCTCAAAACAGTTTTCTGGCCATTTTGGCAATTTTTTTCTCCAAATGGCTCAAAATGCTTTTCCTCGCCATTTTGGCACTTACTATTTTTAGCGTGTTTTTGGTTTCTAAACTTTCGGGGCCATTTAGAGGGCATAAATGAAGGTTTTTGAGATCGAGGTTCTCAATGGTATCCAAAAGCATAATTGGAGCCCCCAAAATGAATCTCCTCGACGATACCTCCTAACCAGCTATCACACACCTAAAACGGAGATCGTAGATAAAAGTTACGAGCCCAGGAAATTGATGTACCAACTACCCCAAACGGGCCCACATGAATTTTGGTGCTTCATTCCTAGGGTTAGGTTTTTGATGCCTAGGGACTTTGGCATCTCCGACATTGCAAAAAGGCCTCCAGAGTCTCATTATAACCATCTTCTTGCAAATGAAAGTAGTCATTGCCATCTCTTCTCGAGGATGTCGGCCACCATTCTAGCGAGTCTTTCACCAGATTTCTTACGTACTGCATATTTCGTTAATGGAAATCGTGCATTACTATATATATGTGTTTATGGTCATATCCTATACATTTTTGTTATATTATTGAATATCCAGTAATATCCGTAGGCATTTCTTTATTATATCTCCAATTTCATTTCGTGCCAAAAAATAATCCTGATCACAGACGGGGAGCGTGTACGCTTCCTTGTTCTGCTTTTTTCGCTGCATGTCCCTCGAATTTAGGTCCGAGTATACAAGTTGGGTCTCAAGCTTGTCTCTTTGAGGACAATCACTGCGCACACCCAAGAAAACCCTCAATGGTGGAAGAAAAGAAAACGATGGAGCAGACAATCCAATCAACATGTTTTGAGCAAGCTCTCATGACAAAGGGACCTAAATGATGGAGAATTTTTCCACATCCTTCAACGCTTTCAGATAGAATCGTGTGTATTCATCAATCGACCACTTTGGAGGCACCTTGCCTTTCAATTTACAAGTTAACTTTGATATTCCATATTTGAAGGTCAAATAGATGCGATGCCCTAGATAAATGGTCAACTGGCTAGAAGGTTATTTCTCCTCGCTCATAATTTTCGCATATGAGAAAAGATAACCTTCACACTCTTTAAATCTCTCCACCATGTCAGTCAAACATTGTGGAAACTTACTGGGAGTAAATTTACACGTAGGAGTCCGGAATATATGTAAATGGTGCCCACTTGGGATTTTTTGTGGATGCGTAAAGGAACAATACTACCCTGCTGGAAACTATGAGGAACAATACATGATGGACCAGACCATGCAAGAGAGGGCTAGCAGCTCCAGTTCACTCAATACCTTTCCATACCTTATGCCCAAGATAGGTATCAAAGATTTCGAATGACATTTGGTTCTCAAATACCAAAGTTGTTTGCATAGATACATTCAAAAAAAAAAAAAATGGATTTTCTAGACATCTCATCACTGTCGCTTTTATCGATAATCAAGTAAAATTGAGCAGAAATTTAAGCACCAACAAACGGGAATTCGGTTCCAAATCGCAAACTGTGCATGACAAAGACAACCCAACAAACAATTTCCAAAACACCAAGCCACGGGAAAAGAAGGTCACAGGAAGACAAAGGACACCGTAAAATGGTGCGACTTCCACAAAAACACCTAGCACAACACCAATGAATATCGCTCAAACAGCTTCATATTGGTGCAGGTAGATCAAAGACAAGGAGCCAAACCTGATTCAGAATCTGATTATGATAATAATGGTAAAATATATATCATCGACGCAGACCCCAATCGCTATTGTCGTGGACCGCAAAGAATTCAACCAAGAACCAACAACCTGCAGAGGGGAGCTACTTTTCATTCACATATGTGGGTGAAGGGGGCCCCGTTTCAATTCATTGTTGATAACGGTAGTTTAAGAACCTCTATCTCAGCTAGAGGTCATGAAATAGTTTTGATTGTCGACAACACCACAATTCGCGAATCCGTACAAAGATTAGTGGTTTATCAAGGATGTGATCTCTATGTCACTGAATAGTGTTGATTTTCATATGGCATCCAACCCTTCAAGGATGAGGTATTATGATGTTGCCCCACTAGATGTCTCAGGATGTTCTCACCTATATGTGGAAACGCCATGTTATCTATGAGTCTCACCCAGTGTCATTATTAATTGGGGGTCATCTCTATAGGATACCATAGGTAGTTCCAACCACGCTTCCACCTAAACAAGGTCGCAAGGTAGTATCTCATACTACAAATTCATCTTCCAGCCAATCTATTCAGGGTGAACCTAAGGATACTGCAGCCACCAATGTTTCTTCTCACAAAGAACCTTCTATCCAACGTAAGCAAGTCGACAAGGTTGCAAAAAAGCAATCTAAGATTCCTTCCAATCTAAAATATCCAGACCGGGTTAAAAGGTCCAAACCTTCCAACCAAAAGTTCATGATGATTTCCACAACCAAGTAAAGGTGGATTCCTCCAAAGAAGACAAGCAACTCACCAAGATGGTCAACAAATGTTTTCCCTCTTCCCCGGAACTCAACGCAATGGATACCTCATTGTTTCCTAATGAGGGAGGATTGATCTAGGTGGATATCGGGTGGCCAATTCGCTTCTTTCCAACCTGGGTTCCGTCAGCCCGGCCATTTGGAAATTCTACTATTTTTAGCAGTTTTAACCGGCCATTCTTGAGGGCCTAGATGAAGGTTTTTCAAGATCGAGGTTCCCAAATGATATCCAAAGGCATAATTAGCCCCCAAAATGAATTCCCTCGACGATACCTTTCCAACCATCTATCACACAATTCCAAACGGAGATCGTATGTAAACGGGCACGCACCTCGAAGTTGATGCAACGAATCCGCCCAAACGGGCCCACATGCCAGACTTTTGGCCATGCCCATCTCCTAGGGTTAGGTTTGATGTCTAGGACTTTTGCATCTCCGACATTAAATTGCCTCCGTGAGCCTCATTGTAACCATCTTCTGTGAATGCGAGTAGCCGGCTACATCTCTCGCAGATAAGTCACACCATTCTAGTGAGTCTTCACTATGTATTTTTACAGTCTCTGTACATTTCTTTGATTAATAGAAATCATGTATTACTGTATATCTGTGTTTATGGTTTCATCTATGATACATTTCTGTTATATTATTGAATATCTGCAATATATCTGTGCATTTCTTTATTATATCTCCTCTCTCATTTCATGCTGAAAATAATCCGGATCACAACCCACGCCAGGGGTAATGCTACTGCAGAATAACACATATATAATATGCATTTTAATGAATTCAAATGCATTAAAACAAAGTAAGCACATAATTTCTTCTAGCATACATAAGCAATGGCATTAATAATAAATCATATGCGCAACATAACACACGATAATCATGCAAGCATCACAAGCATACATAACATACTATTATGCACAAACTGATGCTTATCTTTGAAACTGTATGATGGTAACAAACCAACTGCGTGAAGACCTTCCACAAACCTCCTAGCCTTAGATCATGCTTCTTATCACTCTTAGCAGTAGGTCACCCCCAAGTTGGGACTAAGCTTTATTGGGCAAGGGATTCCTAGGCTAGCTAAGGTCAATAGGGAAGTTACACAGTTATAGAGGAATGTTTATTTCCCAAGAGCCACTTATGCCCACTGCTCATAGAATCTCATTCCCCACATGCATCTCCCACCCCAGGAGAATACACCTTCACTATCACCCAGACAGTCCTTCCGCTGCTAAACTTCCCTTTCCTTGGGCTTCAGCAACAGACCAGACCAGAAGTCTCTGAGCTCTATGGCACCTACATGACCCCTTCCAGGAGTTCTCACTTTCTATGCGTGCTCTCTCACTGGGAGAGAGTCACTCACAGGCTTGGAAACTTGTTTTCCTCAACTTGGTTTCCAACACAGTCAGGAAACCATGAGGCTCAGCATGAACATACACTGGCTAGCAAGCCACACGGATTCAATCACTGTGCAACTACAATAACCAACTGGGAACACAGACATGGGCTTCCCAAAATGGTGACAGAAAAATGCTACAGCATAGAAAGGCTCAGCAATTACAGGACATTTGGGTTTCCCAACCAGCAATAAAGGATATACTCATGGCTCTGGTTTTAGAGATGTGTAATGTGTACATAGATTCCATGCAAAGACTTCCACGGTTCAGGTGAAGGATCCAGCACAAAACACCAAAAAATATAGGTCAATGATGGGCACCTGTGAGTTCAAACGGAGGATGGAGAATGGGAGGTCAAACCCCCAACACAGTTCGTTTCCTAGTTTAAATTACATGTGTCTGGTCCAACACATGTCTCCCATGAAGCACGCTCCTCCTCCTTGGGAGTCACCTATCCTTCCAAGGACATAGGATATAACATAATTTTCACATGGTTTTGGAATAATAATAAAATATTATTCTTAAGGACTTAAACTCCTAAGATTAGCCTTTCTCCCAACCTTTCAGGCCCCTCTCTCTTACCCAGGATTTGTGGAAGCTTATTACCCCATCACTCATTCATCATGGCCGGTCCACACATAGAGGTGTTTTTATATTAATAATGTACATCATTACATGTACAAAATCAGGCTCCTGGCCTTCAACCCTTAGGCTCTCTAGCCTAATAAATACATAATCCCACCAACTTATATACAATTGGCTCACTAGCCTATAAACATACTTACAATTCATAATGCAATTGGGGCACATCCTTAGGGTATTACAAATCTAGCCACTGCTTCAAAGCCATATCCCACGTAAAGATCGATTCTTCCGAGAGAGCCCTCTCTACGTCTGAAAGGCTAGTTTCGGGCCTCAAAGATGGTTTAAAAAGTTACCTTCATCATTTTTTTAATAGCCGAACAGATTTATGAAGTGCTAACAGGGTCATTTTAGTGGTAGGCCCTAATTTGGAAAATTGGTTCTGGAACCTTCCAGAGCAATTTTGAGGCATCAAAGGGAATTTTGGGGAGTTAAAACTCTCCCAACATAGCTTAGAGAACATAAATCCAAAGTTAGCAATGGAACCTCAAGAAAACAACTCAAATATGATGATGTTATATGATACCAATCACTATATAGGTGTCCAAGGCTGCAACACATGCAAGGAAATATACAATATGTTATACAACAGAGAATTTCCATAGAACGGCCCCAAGCTCAATGTATATCAAAACATACAGAAGAGTGCAATCTATGCCATAGTTTCTTGGCCCATAGTTCTATGATAAAATGAAGTGTTGAGATGGGAATATGAGAACATGCATACACAGGTGCAGACTATCACCAACCAAAAGGGAATTATCATAGCTCCTCTGAATCTACACAACTTTCACAAAATTTACAAGCTACCAAATCCATTGGTGTCCTTAAACATGGGGTTCCTGGAGAAGTTTACGATGGAAAAACCAAAGCCACTTGAACTCATTTAGGATTGGTTGGATGAAGAAACTCCATTTATTTCCAAGCTCAGTAGGGTATATAATACCTACTACTTCAAGCCCCCATATCAACTACTAATTTCCTTGATATGTGTAATGTACAGGGAAGAGAATTGTATACACTTCAAGCAAGAGTGGAAAATGATGGTACATACAATAGCGGAAATGGGAGTAGTATTCAATTGGGTATCAATATTATCACACAACATCTACCTCAATATTCAAGAGGCTTCCAAAGGAAATAAACTATGTTTTTATAAGTTTGTCTTTCTCATTGATTCCATTTGTGTATGTCCCTAATCCTAAAATGGTTTGGAACTAGAATTTGCACTCACCCCTTATTCATGTATACTACTATGAATTATGGACAAGTCGGTATTAGAAATTTTTCTATGAAGTTTGTGATCATTTTAATGCACCTATGTATCAACTATTCTTCGGTCAGAAACTGCATAGGATATCATCAAAGGAACTAGAAATGTTGTGACATATAGAAGATTGGTACCTAGAAAATAATTACACCTACATATTTGTTTATGGATGCAATTCCCCGCCACACCTATTACCCAAGTATGTTTCAGATAAGCTTCTAGCTAATGAGGTGGCATACCACATAGTGGAAATAGGCATAGCAGTGGCTCTATTGCTAGTATACAAGAGATGTTGGCCCAGATTCTTGATCAAATTGGGGAAATCCATGCTAGTAAACCCCACACATGTACAGGGACATCGAAGAACCATGATCCAAAAAGGGTAATGTATAATCACTAAAAAACATTGAATATGGTTCCCCCTTTTGAACATGAGACAAGAGAGAAGGAGGAAATTTTATGAGAATATAGGTCATATGGTGAAGTATTAACCCATGTAGTAGGTACATCCCAGGTTGATTATTTCCTGGCAAAGAAAGAAGAGAAGAATACCATGTTTCTCCAACAACAACAGAAAGTAATGAAGGATTCCTAGGAGAAGATGGACATAAATGAAAGAGCCCAAAAAGAAAAGGATGAAGAAGCATCGAGGCAATTCTTCAAGGTTGAAGAAAGGGCTAGACAAAACATGACATGGGATAAGTCACTTGGGGAAGTAGAAACATCCCACGGCACCGTAGAGAGAACTAGATCCATGGAGGAACACAAATCCCATGATTTTGCAGAAGAATCACATGCCCATGAGTCTGCAGAAGTTGAAAGAGCATGTAAGTCCATCGAAGAAGAATATTCCCATGAATCCGTGAAAAAACAAAAGAAAATAAATGAGGAAACTGCTTACACGTATGTCGAGGAACAAGAAATAATCTCAACATCTACACACAAATATGAACAAGAAAAGAAGAAAAAATAAGAGGAGGAAATAAGAAAAAAGTCCACCTCTGAGACAACCAAAGAAGTATTTGGTTTGACCTCTCCCTTAAATCTAGGGAATCTTTTGAATGTAATATCATTTGAATTCTCGTACTCATCCCTGAAAACATTGGAAATTGATGATGAGGTGATTACTGTGGGGAAATTATACTACAGTAATTCAAGGTAGGGAATGATCTAGATTATTTTGAGAATGAAATGAAAGTAGAGATATAACAATAAAATAAACATAGATATTGGTAGATACATAGAAACATTGCAATAAACACAGAGATACAGTGATGAAATGTTTTTATTAATGAGAGAATGTATAGAAACTATAAAGTTATAAAGTGAATGACTCGTTAGAATGGTGGAATATTATCTCTGAGAAGAAATGTGATGAATATGCTCATTCTAATGAAGATGATGATGTTTACAATGAGGTTCTAGAGGCCTCTTTAACATAAAAAAAATACAAAACCCTAACCCTGAAAGATGAAATTCCAAAAGGTTTTGGGGTCTCGATGGGGGTAGTTGGTACGTCAACTTCCCAAGGGCATAACGATTTTATATGATCTTTGTTTGGGGCGTTCTATACCTTGTCAGAAATTTATAGCCGAGGAGTACAAATTTCGTTTGGCCTAGACTATGCCTTTGACTATTATTTTGGTGATGTTATGCCAAAAAAACGTCGTTTAGGGCCTCAAAACGGCCCCAGAAGTTCAGGACCCGGAAAACTATAGAACAACTGCCAAGGTGGAAACTCATGTTTTGAGCCAGTGGAATAGGTGGGTGGCCACCAATTTCCACCTGTATCAATGTCAGACAGTTGGTGTAGGTTGATGGCTAGTTGGTATGGATCGTTGGTTGTCATTGATGTCAACTATTGGAGAGTGATATTGTAGATGTCGACCCTTAGTGATCGATGTCAACCCTTGGAGAAAGTAAGGCAGTGAATTACAGTAGCACAAAGGTTAGGGTAATGGACCCAAGTTTTTTTTATGTAAAGATGAATCATTATTGTCTTTTCATGGTTGATAATAAGTAAAATTGGATGAACTCCAAATTGGTCCCCTTATCGTGAAATCCTTCACAGGAATATGCTTTGCGGATTGAGTTATCCTAGATGTATAGTTAGAGAACCCATGCTTATTTTTGGAATAATGAGATGAAGGTCAGTAAATTTTTCCATGAAACTATCCTATATGGATAGTTCTTTTCATGCCATTTCCTATGGTATGTCTAAAGTCACATAAATCCTCACGGTTAGAGAGTTATGGCCATGAGAACTTGGAGAACCCAGGTTTGGGTAATGGACCCAAGTTTGTTTGAGGGACAAGGGTATGAGTTTTGATATATTTTTAGGTAATACTATTCTATATGGATATTACATGTCATTCCATTTCTGGTGGTATGTGGAATGTCACATAACTCCTCACGGTTTGAGAGTTATGGCCTTATGAAGTTGGAGAACCCTCATATGTCATCTAGAAGCCCCAAAAGGTCAAAGTAGTCAAAGTGGTTTAAGAGATTTTAAAAGGAAAATAATAAAGTGAAGTGATGAGTGTATTATAATTCAAAGTGAATACAAAATAAATTATTTCAATATTAAATTTAGTGATAAATTAGAAGTGGGTTAACCCTAAAATAAGGAAAGTGGGCAAAGTGACCTAGAAGATGTTTTTAAGGAAGCTACTTGGAGAGTATAAATAAGAGGCAAGACTCTCTCATTTTATATCACACTTGATAATATTGAATATATATAGGTGTCTGAGGTAACCAAAGGATATATAAGCCTAATTTCTGAGGGAAGGTGAAGAAAAGAAGGCCGGAATTCAAGGAAGAATAAATTATTTTGATGATGCTTTCTGAGGTATGTTATTTACAGGTCATCTCACCATTTTCGCAATACCTTTTTTTCTAGAATGGTTCAGAAATTTCAATTTCTATTCCATTGAGGAAACATATCCAAGTATCTGTGGTAAAAAAATTCACTTGTGGGTATTTGTATTTTTGGAGTTACACTACGTGGAAAATAGGGTTTGTGGCTAGTCCTGAAACTAGTCTAAAACAGGTGTTTCGGGTAAAAACATCATAACTTGTTCATAACAGATCCAAATTAAGTAAGACAAAATATGTTGGTTATAGTGCATTCTTTAGTATGTTTTGTAACATTTTCAGATATATTCAACAAATATGTTGTGTGGGGCACGCTCTAACAGGTCGCTCTCTAGAATACGACAGAATTCAGCAAGGTATGTCATTCTTGATATAAATCATTTTTTGAGAGGTCCCAAGTAGTGACACCTGGAGGAATTGCATGAAACACACTGAACAACATTGTGTATTAGTTTCAGATCTTTATTCATTACAGGTACAAAATTATGATTATTTCAAGTTAGGGTTGTTGTCTAATCCAAAACTAGGCATGTGAGACTAAAGAAAAGTTTGATGAAAATGCTAGTCTCTTGTTGTTAAAGTTAAGGAAGGTTTGCAGGAATGTGATCATATACACCAGGTATATTACATAGTTACAAATCATATTTGGATGATGAAATTGATGAGGGAATTTGGTTGAGTTACATGTCGGGTACATGGTTGAGATAAGTAGTTGATGGGTTGCCACATACATGAGGTGTATAGTTGATGATGTTGGTACATATTGATGAGTAATAGTTGATGAGTAGTTAATACATGATTGGTACATACTTTGTACATGGTTGGAGGCACTTGTTAGTAGTATTGTTGACACATGGTTTATGGATGATGTGGCATACTTGTATTATTAGAAGCACATATTGATATTGGTGATGATTATCTGTTGTTGTGTTATACTTGGTTGATGAACATATTTGAGAGTTGTCTTGGTGATTGATCTTGTTGAGTAGATCTCATTTGGTTGATAAAATTGTTGAGACAGGTTTTTGTGATAGGTTGTTTGGACAAGTTGTTGTGACATGTTGTCGTGACATGTTATTTGTATAGGTTTGGTGCATGGTTGATTCACTTGTTTATGGTACAGGTTGATTATAGGTTGGTTGGTACATATTGGTGCATGGTTGATGCACTTTTTTATGGTACAGGTTGATTACAAGTTGAGGTACAGGTTGATGCATGGTTCAAGTTATTGATACATGTTATTTGGTACAGGTTGATTGGTACAAGTTTACAACCAGGGATGATTTTAGGGGCTAAATTTCGCTCATGGGCTAATTTTCCATGATTTTTCCAAAAATGAGATTCGCTATTTTAAAAATGATTCACCCAAATTCTATAGGATAAAATTATTTTAACTTAAAACTCGCCAAAATTTTATAAAAACTATATAAATTCCTTAGAAATTTGAATATTTTTACAAAAATATCGCCAATCATTTATAGTTTACATATGAAGGATTAGTAAGATTTGCCAAGGTTTCTACATTTTAAAATAATTTTTTATCCTTAAAATCATCCCTGTTTACAACAGTATATCTCATAGTGATAGTGTGACATTGGTTTCATCATTCTAATTATACATCAGGGCAGTTGGATAGGGTAAGGACAGGTGGTTGTATCCACCTTCCAATTGTAGCTGGAGAACATAGGGGGTTGTTGCCTCCTTCTAGTTGTAGCCAGATAATTGGGGAGTTGGAGCTTCTATCAGGTTGTAGCCTGAGAAAATAGGGGGTTGGAGCCTTCTTCCAGTTGCAGCTAGAAAAAAAAGGAATTTGGTGCTTCCAATGAATGTAATTCTTCAAGACATATAAGAAAAATCATTATGTGGTTTTCTCCCACTTTGGGTTTCCACGTAAAACACCGGTGTACTGTGTATGTGTATGGTTGTTCATTTGTTCATTGCTTATTTACTTTGCAGTTATTGGATGATAATGCTACATTGATAGAACACTTGGACTATATGGTTAAAAAGGATAAAATTTATCTATTAATGATTCAACCCCCCTCTAAGTAATCCAATAATTGGTATTAGAGCAAGGTTCCTTTAGGAAATAGTTTAAACACTGGAAGGATATCTTGGATTATTCTGAGAATGGAGTACCAAAGTTTAATGGTCAGAATGGTTTTAAGTATGAGATGTGGAGCAGAAGGACAGAAGTATTTTTACAGGAACAAGGACATTATATTTGGCTATCAGTTGTTACAGGATATGATAGTTCAAAAAGGGCAAAGCCTGCAGCCAAGAAGGAATTGAAGAATAATAACAAAATAACAATGGATTTCATCTGGGAAGGATTACCTAAACTGGTAAGAGAAAAGTTTGGTAAATGTTCATCAATGAAAGAAATTTGGGATAAGTTACATGACATATATTCTTCACCCATCGCAGATTCAGAAAATGCCAAAGAAGATGTAGATACAGAACAAGATGAAAAATGCTCATCATGTCAGATAGATTCAGAAGAGGAAGAGTATGATGAAGAAGAAGTTGATTACAGAGAAAAATTGATCAGTGCAATTAAATATCTAAGGAAATAAAGAGAATAAAACAAGTCATCCAAGAAAGAATTGATGAAGCAAAAGCAAAGTGTTCAAGGTTCTGAAAAAGATCAGCAGGTCATCAAGAATTTAAGAGCTCAACTAGAAGAGGCCAGAAGAATTGAAGAAACTCTAGAATATCAAAAGAAATGTTTAGAAGCCAACATAGCAGCAAAAAAGGAAGAAGCAGAAAAGAGAGATAATATATTGATGGATCATATCAAGGAAAGAACCAATGACTTAAACCAACTTGAGGAAGGGTTTGTTCAAGAAGAGAGAAGACTAGAAGAAGAAATAATTACATTGAAAATCCAACTTGAAGAAGCAAAGAGAACAGAAGAGGTCATGAAGTCTCAGATAATAAAGAAATAAGAAGAGGTTGAGAATAGTGAAGAATAAGTTGTCACACTAAGAGTTATAATCGTCAAGATCAACAAGAACATTGAAGAGACAAAAACATCCACATCGGTTGTAGAGAATGAAGAGAAGCACTCTACTTTTCTAGAAAAGAAGAATGAAGAAAATAGAAAGAGTTATGCAGAAGTACTCAAAGGAAGGAATCATGGTTAACCAGAATCTAAAAAAACTATTGAAGTTACATCTTCAAGAATACCATCCATGTTCAAGCCACAAAGAAGCTTCAATCATGATCAAGATCAGTCAAGGAAAAAATTCAGAAGGACTATGCCACAAAGAAGATCATTCACTCTTAGGTATAAAAAATTATTTTATGTTCATTGTTTTTATTGTACTAACTTTGGACATAAGGTTGCAGATTGCAGGGATTATAAAAGAAATGTTCAAGCAGACCGTGCCTATGTGGTTGCACATAACATTAAGTGTTACAAATGTCATAACTATGGACACATAGCCAGTGATTGTAGAAGCATGATCGATACTTCCATGAAAGAGAATACTGATATCAGATATAAGAAAGTATGGATAAGAAATTAGGAAGAACAGGTGAAAAAATACCAGGTACCAGAGATCGTAAGATTGGTGATCAAACGAGATGAAGAAAATTCTACAGAGAAAAGGAAAGATGTCAGATACAAAAAGGTTTGGAAAATAACTGAAATAAAGGAAGGACAGGTAAATAAGGAACATGTTCAAGAGATTGTACTTTCAGGCATTGTAGTGAAAGATGAATCCACAGATAGAAAGAAAGAAGTCAAAGCTCAGAGAGATAATGAATCTACCAAAGAAGATGATGATGAATATACCAATGAAGATGATGATGAATACACATCAGAGAAAGAATTGTTCTGAGCCATCCGGCTTAGAGACTCCCAAGTAAAATATTAGACAGGGGGAGTCTATGTGATAGCTGTGACAAACCAAAGAACCATCCTTCGAGCAACTTGCAAAGTTTGAGAAGACAGATTCAGAGCAATCAGTTAGCATAAGTAGAGTTTGATAGATTAATCAAGACTTCATGATAGTATAGTGATAAATGGGTCAGCATTATGGACAATTGTGCAAGTAGAGTCTTAGACAATATGGACAGAGATGGATTCGTAAGAACACTTAGCAGGTTTGGATAGATATATGATAGTGGATGACAAAATGGATTTACAGATTGGTTCAGAGAGTGGTTCAAAGAAAAATGAACATTATCATAATGGATGATAATTACACAGGAAATGGCTCGAACAATGTTAATGGATTCCAAATTGACAGATATTTTTGGACACGTGAAGTGCATACATTAGTTCACATTCAAAAAAGAGTAATGCTCATAAACAACAATGACAAAACTCCCTACGAACTATGGAAAGGAAGCGCAGACAACAACCTCTACATCAAGGTAACTCAAGGTAATATTTTATTAATTGAAAATTATGTTGATGATATTGTTTTGGAAGTACTAATGACAGGTTAAGCCAGAAATTTGCAAAGGATATGCTGAATGAATTTGAAATGTCATTACTTGGAGGACTATCCTTCTTTTTGGGTCTTCATATATGTCAAAGAAACCAAGGAAATTTTATTTCTCAAACTAAGTATAGCAGAGAAATGCTAAAGAGGTTCGGAATGGAAGATTGCAAACCAGTTACCACTCCTATGCAAACTAGTTGCAAGTTGAGCAAAGATGATGATTCAAAGTCTACA
>SNQJ01S0116865.1:23726-48299 GCA_010110895.2 Picea sitchensis | reverse complement strand
ATTGATCTTGGTGATGATTATGAGTTGTTGTGTTATACTTGGTTGATGCACATCTTTGAGAGTTGTCTTGGTGATTGATCTTGGTGAGTAGATCTGATTTGGTTGATAAAATTGATGAGATGGGTTGTTGTGATAGATTGTTTGTACAAGTTGTTGTGACAGGTTATTTGTACATGTTTGGTGCATGGTTGATGCACTTGATTATGGTACAGGTTGATTACAGCTTGGTTGGTACAGGTTGGTGCATGGTTGATGCACTTTTTTATGGTACAGGTTGATTACACGTTGAGGTATAGGTTGATGCATGGTTGATCCATGGTTCAAGTTATTGGTACATGTTGTTTGGTATAGGTTGATTGGTACAGGTTTACAACAGTATATCTCACAGTGATAGTGTGACAGTGGTTCCATCATTCTACTTATACATCAGGGCGGTTGGACGAGGCAAGGACAGGTGGTTGTATCCACCTTATGGTTGTAGCCAGAGAACATAGGGGGTTGTATCCTCCTTCTAGTTGTAGCCAAATAATTGGGGAGTTGAATCTTCCCTCAGGTTGTGTCCTGAGAAACTAGGGGGTTGGAGCCTCCTTCCAGTTGCAGCCGGAAAACAAAGGAAGTGGGTGCTTCTAATGAATGTAATTCTTCAATACATATAAGAAAAATCATTTTGTGGTTTTCTCCCACTTTTGGTTTCCACGTAAAATAGTGGTGTACTGTGTATGTGTATGATTGTTCATTTGATCATTGCTTATTTACTTTGTATTTATTGGATGATAATGCTACATTGATATAAAACTTGGACTATATGGTTAAAAGGGATTGAATTGCTCTATTACTTATTCACCCCCCCTCTCAGTAATCCAACAATCAATCCTCTCACCTTAGGAAGTAATGGTCTCCATTGTTTCAAGTCCCCATGGAAGTTTTTGTTGAATCTGAATCTTGGTTAGTTTCTTTCCTTGCCGAAGAAGTTTCCCTGCTTAGCTTGTTGAAGGTTGTTATGAACCAAATTGGCTGCATAATCTGCCTGAGTGTGGGAAGAATCTATCGGTGAATATGCATCATGAATAACATGAAGGGATTTATCAGAACTTGATTTGATGAGTAGTGTGGAGGCACCCTCATAGGTGCAATAACAATATCTTGGTGCTCTTCTACAATATTTTTTATCTGCTTCTACTAGATAGAAGGGCATTGGGTTGAGGCTACAGTGGTTGCAGTGTCCTCTTCTGACTAGATTGTGAAGAGGTTAAACTTTATGGTATGAGATATTACTTTGAAAAGATTTTTTTTTGAAACAATAGTCAGAATTACCTCTGTTATACTGTAGGTTTGAGCCGCCAAAGTAAAAATGAAACGATGGGGTCAAGACTCATAAATAACATGATGCCTGCACATTATGGATGGCCTAAAAGAACATCACACAATACCTCATCCTTGAATAGCTTGATGCTATATGACAGACGACACTGTGGCTAACACAAATATCTCATCCTTGGTGGAGCCATCTGATGTTGTATGGTTCCAGGTGTGGTGTTGATGGAAAATCCAACTTATTAAAAACCTCTAGTGATATGAGGTTCTTCTGGATTCCTCTATCAATAATAAAATGCAGCGGAGTCCCCTTCACCCACATCTGTGAATGGAAAAGGCACTCCCCCTCCTCAGGATTCTATGGTTCTTCGGGTTGGATTGTTGTGGTCATCCCAGTAGAAGTGGGTTCTGCATCAACGATATGTATCCTTTTATTCTTTTCTGAATCAGATTATGAGTTGGGGTTCATCTCTATTTCTTTGAGCTTAGCAACCAATGACTATTTTGAGTGACATTCATCGGTGTTGTGATAAGTAATTTTGTGTAAGTCGCACCACTTCCCATTGTCCTTCTTTGTATTCATGTTACCCTTCTTTTCCTATGGCTTGGAATAGTTGTCTTGAGGTTGACTATTCTATGAATTAGGGATTCCTTTACCATAATTTGGTTGTTGCGAATTTGTAGACCCAGATTCCCACTTGTTCTTTTGTGTAAATTTATGCTCGATTTTGACAGCATATCTAAAATTGGATTGTAGTGATTAGATGTCTAGAAACTCCATTTCAGTTTGAATGTACTTGTGTAGAGCCCCGTGGTATTTCAAAACTAGATGTCACTCAAAGTCTTTGATACCCAGCTTTGTGCACAAGGTATGGAAGGTAGTTTTGAACTTCGACACTATTTGGTCCCACTTTTGATGCAATGTGGTCCATCTCATGTACTGGTCATCATAGTTTCCCATAGGGTAGTATTACTCCTTGATCGCATCCATAAAAAAATATCAAGTGGGCTTGACCCCAAATATTCCAGAATCCTCTGTGGAATTTTTATCCCAGTAAGTTTCTCACCAATGTTTGACATGGGGGAGATCTTTAAGGAGTGAAATGGTGATATTTTCTCAATCAAAAAAATTGTGAACAAAGAAACAACCTTCTAGCAATTTTAACCATTTTTCCAATGCATCCGCGTCAATCTGACCTTCAAATATAGGAATATCAAAATTAACCTGTACCTTTAATGGGGTAGCATCTCCAAACTGACTTCTTGACGAAGATGTGTCAGTTATTGTTGGCATTCGTTGAAGGATTTGGGAAAAATTGCCCAACATCTCGTTCCTCTGTTGTGTGAGGGCTTCCACGAGCAACATCTTGATGCGATATTCTTCTCTCACGTCTTTTTTGTATTCTACCATGGGAGGCTTCTTGGGCTAGAGAGAGTGGTTTTATTCAACAGAAACTAGCTCGAGACCCAACTCTATATACCCTGACCTCATCAGGGACATTCACTAAGAAACGAGAAGTAGTAGCCTGCTCTGATACCACTGATCTGGATTATTTTGAGAATGAAATGAAAACATAGATATAACAATGAAATAAACAGAGATATTGCGAGATACAAAAAAATGTTTCAATAAACACATTGATACATTAATGCACAATTTTTATTAATGAGAGAATGTACAGAAACTGTAAAGTTGCAGAGTGAATGACTCGCTAGAATGGTGGCAACTTATATCTGAGAAGAGATGTGATGGCTACACTCATTCAGAAGAATATGATGATGTTTAAAATAAGGCTATAGAGGCCTTTTTAACAAAAATAAAATCCAAGACCATAACCCCAGAAGATGAAATTCCAAAAGGTTTACAAGCCCCGATGGGGGTAGTTGGTATGTCAAATTGCCAAGGGCGTGACATTTTCATACAATCTTTGTTTGGGGCGTTCTATGCCTTGTCGGAAAGAAATAGCTGAGGATTACATATTTGTTTCGTCCCAAAATATGCCTTTTTGTTATCATCTAGGCGCTATCATGCTAAAAACAACAACTTTTAGGGCCTCAAAACGGCCCCAGAAGTTCAGGACTCAAAAAACCGCAAAACAATTGCCAATATGAAAACCCATGTTTTGAGCCAGTGGAATAGGTGTGTAGCCACCAATTTCCACCTAGATCATGGAATCACATAGATACCATCAAAGAGATATAAGACAAAATATCCCTCAGTATGAAAGAATCCTAAAAACAACATTGATTGGTCAATAACTAGTGAGAACCCGTAGAAATAAGCAGTTGACATAGCAGGAGCGCTTCATGCATTCACAGGAACAAAATATTTTACAGTAAATGAACTCAATAGTAGGATATGGGAGTTTAAATGAAAAGTATCCAACCTAGAGTAGTAACTACAACTCTAGAGGTAGTAATCAGAACAATAATTCCAGAGAAAAATAAATGAGACAAACCAGATACATCTGGAAGAGATTGAAAAGGTCATGTAGAGATACACCTGGGAAATATCAAATCTTATAGTTAGAGTGGAAAAATATCAGCTAGTTGAAAGACAAAATCAAAGGATCTCTCTCTTATAGGAAGATATGAGACAACTACAACTAGAAGGAAGCAAATAAGGAAATAGATTTCTTTCTTTGTTCAAAGAAGAATATTTTGAACTAAATGAACAGTCAAGAGAAGATCAGATTAGCTTCTTCAAAAAGATAAGAGACATATAAGGATATAATGAAGATATCAAAAAACTAGTTGACCAACTAGCAGAAGTAAAGAGACACTATGAACACATTGAGCAAACATTCAAGAAAATAAAACATTGGTAAAGCATGTACATAACAACCCCAACAACACTGCTAAGGCTTAACATGAAATAAATGGATAAAAAAAAAATGTTGATAGATAGGTCGAAGAGTGTCCATCCCGATGTACGATGAGAAATTAATAGCACCAATAAAACCTGCACATGGATATGGGTTGAGGCTAATGAGATCCTGGAAATCTATCATGTGCCTTTAAATGAAGAACAAAACTAGGCAGGGTCAACTGAAAGTAGGGAGATCAAGTAGTGTCCATCACGGACAAATAAAAACAAGAAATTAAAATATTGGACATGATTGACAGGGAAAATATTAGTCAATACATGATCCAACAAGTGAATTGCACGTCAGCCATAGAAAAATTTTCCAAAATCACCATGAAGGACCTGAAAGTGGAAGTCACCCATAGAATATGTAATTGTGAGATAGAGCTAGAAGACGGGAAATAAAGCAAGATAAGTAGCATCATACAAGCATATGAACTATGGTTCAACTTCCTCAATCCTCATAGTTCAAGAAATGTTTGACATTCCCACATTTTGTCTTTTCCTTTTTTTGTTTTTGCAAAATTTTGTAATGCAAAAGTCCAAGTAATAGAGAATAGGAAACAAAATGAGGTAATTGTCATCTAAGATGATGCCATTTACAGAATGTAAAGAGACTCTCTTATTTTATAAAAGAGATCTCTTGAATAGATAGAGGGAATTTTACAAAATATACATATCAATGACACTACCTAAATTGATAGATATGAATATGAATAAAAATAGATAGATATGAATAAGAAACAAAATGCACATGAGATCATAATTGTTGTCAAATGTATTACGGATTTTTATTCTAATATATTTGTTTTGGGTCATTCTGAATGCTCTTCATATGAACTATTTATGTGTTCTATGTTTATAATTACTCATGCATGTTAATATTCTTGAATGAAAGCAACATCGATGTTACAAGTTTCATCTGTAATTAGTTGTGATTAAATCTACAATTTCATTGTATTAACATACTATTGAATGGTATGAACTATTTCAATTTTCAATAACATTATATGTGTTTGTAATCATTCTTATTAGTATTTCTTCTTATCAATATAGGTTAAAGTAGAGTATATATAGATTATAAATAGTAATTTTATTTCTTCTCTAGATAATTTAGATCGAGATTTATATTAAAGCTAGTGAGAAGAAATCCAACTGTCTTCTCTAACTCAAATAGACAATTGGAAATCAGGGCCACATATTGGTCGAAAATGCTATCCTAAATGAGTGAAATCCTAATCAGGGCTTGTCATCATTCACTCTCCCTTACCTACTTGATAGGAAAATTCAACCCATCAACAGAAATGGCACTAGAAGAAGGGCCATTGAATTGAAAGGACAACAAAGAATTGCAAAACATTGTCCATCCTAAGATGCTAAGAAACCCTACACAGAATGGTTAAAAAGAATATTCAAACCCTAATATAAAGTTAAATCCACAATCAATCTTTTTGTTGACACCTTCTCAACAAGCCAAACAATATAACGTTCCTAGGTCCCATTTTGTAATTTATCAACCTATCGACCTAAGCCTTGAGGGTCATAAATGTTGGAACAATCTCACACACTTACTTTAAATCAAAAAAGAAACATTGGAATTGAACTCTTGCAGCTTTCTACAAATGTTAACCAAACCCAAGAACAACCCAAAATCATGATTGATGAAAGTCACCTAATTGAATTTGGTAACTCAAAAAATGATACCCCTAATTACTAATTGTCTGCATTCTTCATGGAATAGGTGACTCTTCTGAATTTAACAGTGAAACATATCTATTAGCTAGTTGAGATTTTTGGATAGTCCTCATTAGGCCATTTCCAACTATAGGTGGTATGCCACATGGTTCCTCACGTTTCAAAATTTATTCCCTCATGAAGTTGAAAGCCCGAAAGAATGGTTAAGAAGCCCCTAAACAGTTGCAACAAGAAGTTATAAGTTATTAATTAAAGGGTAAAGTGGTTATAACAATAAAGTACAGTTCAACCCTTAATTTAAACAAAGAAGTCACTTTGAAAAGGTAAAAATAAACCTCAAGAAGTTCTCATTAGTACATTTGTGTACATAACTTTATTGAATATCTTCTATGTGAGCACACTTTATCTATTTGGAAAATCTGAGGTAGCGATTCTAAGGCAGTGAAGGATGTGTGAAGGAAATATTTTTAGGAATGCAGGTGTGCAAGAGATTTTCTATGAAACCCTAATTCGGCCAACCCCCACAGGTTAGACGTAGGATGTCCCGCAAGGAACCCTCATGGGTTGATTAATACATGTCACAAAAGGGACCATGTGACACTTGTTTTGGTCTTGTGAGGCTAAGGAAGATCTGAGGGAGAATGTTTGTACCAGGTTTCTAATTCCTAGGAAGGCATGGCTTGAGATGTGATGCAGTCAAGTTCTACGAAATGTAAAGGTATGTTGTTTTGTGTTTTTTTAGCCTTGCATCTTGCGAAGTTTGGCACATGCCTAGGGCATGTATAGTGAGTTTTGGTATATGCCTTGAGGCACATCTTGGATGCTCGGAATATGATTTGGTAGATGGTATATGCTTCAGGTATATCTTGGATGCATTGGAACACATCTTTGGCACATGGTTTATGGATTATGGTTGAGGCATATCATGAGTGATATGGAACATGTTTGAGGTACGTCTCTTGGTACATGGTTTATGGATGTTTGCATATGCTTGAGACATATGGTTTGAGGTTTTGGTACATGGTTTATACTTGATATAGTACATATTTTGGTACATGGTTGATGCATGATATGGTACATATATTGGTACATGGTTGATGCATCTTATGGTACAAGTTTTGGTACCTAGTTTATACATGATATGGTATAGGTTTTGGTACATGGTTGGTGCATATCACTGATGTTTTGGTACATGAATGAGACACACATATTGATAATTATATGATACATGTTGAGGCACTTCTTAGTGATATTGGTACATTCTTGGTACATATTTTCCACATGACTAAAGGCTTGTTTTGGTGATGTTGGCCAACGGTTGATATATTTTCTTTGTTTTCTAGGTATATTATCTATGTGAGTGGATCTAGTTTCGTTGATGTTGAGTATTAGCGATAGATTGATAGTGACAAGTTGATCATGGTATATCAGTGGCAGTGGCAGTGACAAGTTTATTTGATAGTGGCAGTGATAGGTTGTATCGATGATAGTAACAGTGATAGTATCAGTGGTAGTGATAGGTTGAGTCTACACTTATATTTCAGGGTAGTAGGATGAGGAAAGTAAAGGGGGTTGTATCCTCCTTCTAGTTGGTGCCAGATAACACAGGGAATTGGAGATTCCTTCATCTTGGAGCTTGTAAATTAGGGGGTCGTAGCCTCCTTCTAGTTGGAGCCAAAGAACACAGGGAGTTGGAGCTTCCTTCATGATGGAGCCTGTAAACTAGGGGGTTGGAGCTTCCTTCTAGTTATAGTTGGAGAATTTAGAGAGTTGTAGCTTCCTTTAAATTGGAGCCTATAAATACGAGGTTGTAGCCTCCTTCTAGTTGGTTTTGGAGAATTTGTAATTTGGTGCTTCCTATGAATGTAATAATTGATATAAGAAAGAATTTTGTGGTTTTCTCCCATTTGGGTTTCCACATAAATTCTAGTGTACTGTGTATCTGTGGTTATTTTTTATGAAATGTTGATTGATATTTCTCATTATATATTGATGATATACTGCTAATAAAGTTAATTATTAGATTTTCTGATTAAAAGTGGTAAAAGATTACATAATACTAATTCAACCCCCCTCTCAATATTCCAACAATTGGTATCAAAGCAGGTCCTTCGAGAATCGATCTAACTGTTGGAAGGTCGATCATGGATTACACTAAGATGAAGTACCATTTTTTGATGGTCAAAATGGTTTGAAGTATGAAACATGGAGCACAAGAATGAAACCATTTTTATAGGTACGAGGATTTGACGTTTGGAAATCAATTGTCACAGGATACACGAATTCAAAGAAACCGAAGACTGCAGCCAAGAAGGAATTAAAAAGAAACAACAAAATAGAAATGGATTTCATCCTAGAAGGATTACTTGATATGGTAAAAGACAAAGTGGGATAATGTTCATCAACCAAAGAAATTTGGGATAAGCTACATAATCTCTATTCCAAGGGATCTCATAACATCATAGATCAGATCATATTAAAGAAAATGTAGGGACTGAACAAGAAGAAAGATGTTCACCATGTCATATAGATTCAAAAGAAGAATATTGTGAAGAAAGCATAGTGGATTTTGAGGTTGAATTGATCGGTGCTTTAAGTGAGCTAAATAAAAAAAGAAGGGAAAACAAGTACCTCAAGGAAGAATTTATCAAGCTAAAGGAAGGTTCTGGAGAAGTCAAGTAGGTTTTCATGAATCTAAAAGCTCATTTGGACGAAGCCAAAGTGACTAAATAAAATCTCAAGGATTAGTTGAAAGAGAAACTATGTTTGGAAGTTGAAATAACATCACAAAGAAAGGAAGTAGAGAAGAGAGAAGAAATTTTGACAAGTCATCTTAAGGAAAGATCTAAGGACTTAAACAATCTTGAAGAATAATTTAGTCAACAAGAAAGAATACTTGAAGAATAAATCATCACCTTGAAGACCCAAATTAAAGAGTCAAAGAAAATGGAATAAGTGATCCAGATTATTTTTGGCACGAAATGAGAGCGGAGATATAATAAAGAAATGCACAGAGATATTGCAGATATTCAATAATATAACAGAAATGTATCATATATGCAACCATAAACACAGATATACAGTAATACACGATTTCTATTAATCAAAGAAATGTACAGAGACTGTAAAAATACAGAGTGAAAGACTCGCTAGAATGGTGGCANTGGCAGCTTATCTTTGAGAAGAGATGTGACGGCTACTCACAGTCGCCAGAAGATGGTTACAATGAGGCTCTGGAGGCCTCTTTACAATAATCGGGAATGCCAAAAGTCCTCGACATTCAAAAACCTAACCCTAGGAGATGAAGTGCCAAAAGTCATGTGGGCCCCGTTTGGGTAAGTTGGCGCATCAACTTCCCGGGGTCGTAACTTTTGCATACGATCTCCGTTTTAGGCGTGTGATAGCTCGTTGGAAAGGTATCATCGAGGAGATTCATTTTGGGGGCTCAATTATTCCTTTATCTATTATTGAGAACCTATATCTAGAAAAAACTTCATTTAGGCCCTCAAAATGGCCCCGGAAGTTAAAACCTGCTAAAAATAGTAAATTTCCAAAATGGCCAGAAAACTGTTTTGAGCCATTTGGAAAAGGCGGGTGGCCTCCGATATCCACCTGGATCAATAATTCATGAATATCTTGATGATGAAGAAATAAGAAGATTGTGAGAAGTTTGAAGAACAAGTTGTCACATTAAGAGTTAAAATTTTCAAGCTCAGCAAGAATGTTGAAGAGAGAGGAATATCCACTCCATAAGTTAAGAAAGTTGAAGAGAAATATTGTAGGTTACTAAAAAGGAAGAATGAAGAAAAGGATAAGAGATATGCATAAGTTATCAGAGGCCCTATCAAGAAGGGAGAATGTGATCCCTCAAAGGAGAACATTACATAAATATAGAAGACTCAAAACGAATATTATAAAAGAGACTGATATCAAAGAAGGCCCTCCACTTTCAGGTATCAAAGAAGCCTTAACCACTATGAAGGAAACAATAGAAGAGAAGATCGTGATTAGTCAAGGCATGAATTCAGAAGGACTACATCACAAAGAATATCATTCACTCTGAGGTATCAAATTTTATTTTATGGTTATTGTTTTACTTGTAATAACTTTGGACTTAAAGTTGTAGATTGCAAATATTATGGAAGAAATGGTCAATAAAAAATGTTTATGTGGCTCCATACAATATCGAATGTTACAAATTCCACAACTATGGACACATAGTCTCTGATTGTAGAAGCATGATGGATACTTCCATGAAAGAAAAAATTGATATCATATGCAATAAGGTTTCGAAAAGAAATAAAGAATGGGTGAATGAAGAAATGGTAAATGAAGAACTCCTAAAAATCATGCTCTCTAGATTTTTCGTAGCGCGAGATCATGAAAAATATACAGGATAAGAGGAAGATATCATAATTTAGGAAGAGGATGAAGAGGAAGTTGTTATAAATCAAGAAGATGATGAAGAAGAAGATGTCACAATTCAAGAAGATGATGAATCCATAGGAAAAGAAGAATATTACTACGCATTAGGGAGGCTTCCTCCACCTTTCTGAGCCATCCATCTTGGAGAATCCTAGTAAATATGAATATTGAAGATGGGGATTCTAAGCAACAGCTCTATAAGTCATAGAACTATCAGTCAAGAAATCTAAAGTGTTTACATATTTTGGGAAGGAAGTTTTAGAGTCGTTTAATGATAGAAGTGAAAAATGTCTTATCATAGTTTGATTATTTAAGGAGCATATTTCAGAACACATTCTCATGTACATATCAACTAACAGTTGTAAAGAATATCATTGACACACCTTCGCAAAGATTTATGGTTTTATAGAGGATTCCAGGAATTTATTCAGAGAGGGATATATTGAGTACAAATTGTTTTTTGCAGACATATAGAGTCTAGTTTGCATATTGAGAAAACAACTTGAAAATCAGTAATATGTAGTGATCAATTGCATTAGATTCGACGATGTATTCAAAATTATAAAGTGACATATGGGTTAGCATTATGTCAAGTTGAGTAGCAAATTCAGGGATAGTAGTTATGGCACATTGACAGAGATGATCTCATGAGATACTTGGAAGGTATAGAAGACATGAGTCAAAGAAGATGCATAACAGTGGATGAAAATGTATTTACAAGTTAAACTAGATAGTCACAAGAAGCCAAATAGGGAAAGGAACAACAAGACAAGGGAAGATAAACCATCAGCAGAATCTATACCATCAGAGGGAAATTGTTTAATTATGTGGTCATTGATGTTAGTTCAAATGACAAGCCTCGAATATTTCAAGTCAAGTGAATTTGAATTTTTGTTATATATGTCAATTAATTACAAGAGGAAGCACCAATAGACAAGAAGCATCGGAAGAGAGGAAAGGAAGAAAGTAAAATAATCCCCATGTTTATCTACAAGGAATCTTGCAAAGAATTCAATGGGAGAGAAATCATTAGAGAAAGAGATCAGGAAGAAATACCAAAAGCATGAATAAAGGGGGAGAAATACCTACAGGGGGAGTTAAAAAATTTCCCATGATGTCAAAGGGGGAGAAAGAGAAATATCAAAATCATGAAGATAGGGGGAGAATCCCTAAGGGGAGATTCCCTTTTCCATTGATGTCAAAGGGGGAGAGAAACATCAGAAGATATACACGAGGAGTGATGGTAACAGGGGAAGTATGATTGTTTCCATCAATGCCAAAGGGGGATATTGTTGGATAGTTGTTTCTCATTGATGTTAACCCTTGGAGAAGTTTGGAAGCCATAGAGGAGTGGTCATGAAGCATGAAGTTGTTTGAGGAAAAAAGAGGATGAAGAATAGTGTAAATGTATGTAACACACTCATATATGGATAGTCCTCATCATGCCATCTCCAATGGTAGGTGGTATGCCACGTGGTTCCTTGCAATTGAGGAGTTATGCCCTAATCAAGTTGAAAGCCTTGAAGAATGGTTAAGAAGACCCTAAATGGTTGTAACAAGAAGTTACAAGTTATTAATTAAAGGGTAAAGTGGTTATAACAAGAAATTAAAGTTATTCCCTTACGTTAAGGAAATAAGTCACCTTGAAAAGTTATAAATGCATCTCAAAAAGTATCTCATTAGTACATTTACATACACAACTTTATTGAATATCTTATGTGAGCACACTTGATCTATTTGGAAAATTTGAGGTAGTGAGTCTGAGGTATGAAGGAAGTGCGGAGGTAAAAGTTTCAGTATTCCAGGTGTAAGGGATTTTTTATGAAATCCTAATTCAACTAACCCTTTGGGTCAGAGATAGGATTCCACGTGAGGCACCCCCATGGGTTGATTAGTACATGTCACATGAGGCACCCTGTGACACTCGTCTTGGTCCCGCGAGGCTAAGGAAGATCTAAAGGAAAATGCATGTACTAGGTTGTTGATGCCCAGGAAGGTATGGTCTGAGATGTGATGCAGCTAGGGTCTAGGGAATTTAAAGGTATGTTATTCCATGTGTTTTGAATCTTGCATCTTGGAAAGTTTGGCACATTCTTGAGGGATGTCTTGTGAGTTTTGGTATATTCCCTAAGGCGCATATTGGATACTTTCCATATGGTTTGTTGGATCGTATATGCTTGAGGTATATCCTGATTGGAATACATATTTGGCACATGGTTTATGGTTTATGGTCGAGGCATATCATGAGTGACATGGCACATGTTTGAGGTACATCTCTTGGTACATAGTTTATGGATGTTGGCACATGCTTTGAGGTTTTGGTACATTTTCATGTCCCCTTTTTTGGGTTTCCCCATTTTGTAGTAGAAAGGACTTATGTGGCTTTTCAATGAAGAAAAAAGGAGTTCAAGGGGGTCATTTAATGTCATTTAGTTATGGGAGGTTATGTATTTAAAGTGACATTAAATAATTAACCACTTAAGCATTACAAAATTATTTTTAATGTTTAATTAATAATTAAATTAGAAATAAGGATTATATTTGATTTAGTGAAAAAGGGGAAAATTCTAGTAGAGTTGATTTAGTCCAAAAGGGGAAGTTGTAGAAGGCATGGAGGAAGGATCTAGAAGGGGTTTGAAAAGTATAAAATAAGGGTAACCCCTCACTTATTATTATGATTATGATTTTATATCTTATTGGAGTTCTCGTGTAGCCAGGGTTATCATTGGGGTTTTGGGAAAAACACTTCCATTATTGGTTTGGTTTTGGTGGTGCAATATCCACCATAGCTAGACAAGGAGGAGGATCCATCCAGGATATTCATTAGAGATTCATCTTGGATTTTTTTTCAGATTTGGATTTATGTGATCTTCTTGAGAGGTTGTGGCACTTGGAGGGCTGGATCTCATATGTTGAGGGGGTCATGAGATGATTCGAGGTTTTTGGATTGTATTGTGTGTTTTCCATTGATGTATTGAAATTGTTATAACAACCTCGGATCATTGTATTCAGATATTATTTCATAATAAAATACCGCCTATTGTCTCTTCTATTTATGGTGTATTTTAATTACATCTAATAAATTTGGCAAAAATGTTTATTAGTAGAATGCATGCAAACTGTTTGTGAAAAGTCGTCAACCAAATTAGAGAATCAAGAAAATTTACTGCATAGAAGGACAAAATATCCCAGCTCATTCTATTGGGGATATTATAGTGGTATCAGAGCTATTGATCTTGCCATCTTTTGATTCCATAATAGCAAAATTTGGGATCTCTTTGCAAAAATTGTTTGAAATAAAAGGGGTCGTGCACTTCAGGATCATATATGAAACTTTCATAGAAGAATTTTCCAAAAAACATTGGGTATTTGAATTCCTCTAGTGAAAATACCCAATTTGAAAAAACAATCAGCCGAAATGGAGTCTCGAAACTAAAGTTATCATCATTTAAATTTCGAAATTGTTTCAGGGTTTTTTCTGGAAAAAGCCACGCGATTTATTACAGAAGAACTAGAGGAACATGGCACCATAAGAAATCAAATGACTCCAGATAATAGGTATATTTAATCTTGGAGAGTGTTATTCCAGGTACATACATGAGGTTGAAAGGGTTACATAAATGGATAGAATCATAAATGGTAGACTTTTACCTACTTTCCTTCCTGCCTCGCTAATAGAGGAGGTGAAGCCTATGGGGGAGGAGTTAATGGTGAGCCTTCTCTAGACACAAGAAAAAATAAATCATATCTTGCATCATTTTAAAGCTTCAAGACAATATAAGTCATGAAACAAGGAAAGATTGGGTATATCTATAAAGGAAGTATCCAATACCCTCTATGAGGAGTTTGGTTTAGAGGGTGGTAAATCAACAACCTCAGATCAACATACAAAAGAGCATGAGGAAAGAAAAAATCAATTAATAGGTGGGAGTCATAAAGAAAATGAGACCATTTTCTCAAGCTCTCTTCTACCATATGAAGATTTGTATCAAGAAGAATCAAATATTGCACCTATGAGCTTTCAGGTTGAGGACAAAGTGGAAGAGCATACAAAGGAGGAACCTCATTTAGATTTATGGGTATAGGAGGGGAGGCATGACTTGAAGATGGTTGAGTCTATACATGCTAGGAAGTATGGAGGTTATGAGTTACCTCTTGTGGAGGGGCCATTAAAGGATCTAGTGGTAGTTGCATAAGTAATGAGTGGGCCCATGCTTCAGGGACTGGGTGATAGTGACAGGGATGCATCCCTTGATTGTTGGCATGGATATATTATAGATGTGTGGGATCCTAGTTCAAATGACACCAGTAAATTTATTGCATAGGAGGATACCGTAGAACATACAAGATATAGGATGATACAAGGGGAGGAAGTAGTTCATGTGACACTACCCATTAGTGATGAGGATGAGATACCTTGTGAGGTTGACCGCATTTCTCAGGAGATCTGTATCAAATATGAGAGAGAGGTAGATGATGAGTAGGAGGTTGTGACATGGATACTTTCTAGGGAGGTGTTTAGAATCCATGGATTACTCAGGTACATGGATGGTGATCAAGATAGTATATTTCTTGGTGTAGTTTGGCAAGAGTCGAACAAATCAATAGACATAGAGTTGATTCCTAGTACTAGGATTCCATGAGATGAGGACATACAAAGTAATTGGCTCATTTTAAATTTGATGGTTACCAGTATGGTGCAGCAACAATTAGTAGGTATTAGGAGAGGTGGACTTCCTATTTGGTGGTGGGATCCAGGAATTCATCTGAGTGATGAATTGATTCAAATGATGGTCGATGGAATTGTGACAGTGATTGGTCTACTTGATTTTTGGGATGTCAGTAGAGGCGAGGTCGATACTTACTCTATAGGGAATGACATACTTTAAGGCACCCATGGAATTTAAATCTTAGACTTTGGTGAGACACTTTCACATGAGAGGATTCAAGATGGTGTCTTCAGTCCCTTCATGGAGATCAACTTAGGGTTCTAGAAGAGGAGGATGTAGACTAGGCACATTGGTCTGATGATGATGATTAGAGTGGTGTAGTGTCATCATGGTGGTACCTTTCAAGGATTAGTTGGGGACCTTGGGATTATAGTGCTTGATAGTTCAACTATTACTAGAGAGGAGAGCACCAGCTTTGAGTTTCTAGAGTTTAATTTTGGGAGGCTTAGGAGTGGTTTATTGGAGGAGTGTTCTTCTATCGAGTTGACCAAATTTATGCATCTTATGATTCCCTCACTTATTAGGGGAAGTCAACTGGATTCTTGTATTGGCTCCTTACAGACCAATGTTATAAGTAGAGAGTGTTTCATGTCTTACAGGATAGTGTGGGATCCTAGTGACTTTACCATCTACAGGGTTCTTGTGTTCACCCAGAGGGACTTTGTGGACAATATGTTGGGATATTGTTTGGATGATACTTGGATTATTGCAAAAGACAGGAGGTACTCAAGTATTGAGGACTTTCCCTTTGATACTTAGAGACTTGGTCACCACATATAATTCTCTATGATATCTTATCTTAGAGTGGTGATATATTGGATGGGCATGATCCTCGATAGTGGATGCAAACATTTGAGGAATTACAGCTTGTGAACGTAGAGTGAGCACAATGGTTGGATGACTATGATCAGAGTAGTGCAACATTAGCATTGTGGTTCCTTTATGAGTATGGCTTGGGACCCTTGGACAAGAGATAGTGTAGTAGTTGACACAGAGGTGAGAGCTAGTTTTTTCTCTCATGAGGTTGATTCCCTAAAAGAGAAGTACATTGATGAGTTGATCGAGTTATTTTAGCCCGAGTAGCCTTGCTTGGTAGAGGTTTTCAAGAGGCCTCTTATGTCTAGACATTGCTAGACCACTCCTTGAGTGGAGCATGTTTCACATCTTACAGGGTAGTTTCAGATCATGGTATTATCTTCAGTGCCAGTATGGATCAATCAATGGAGTGTCAAGTCATGATGGAATTGCTTGAGGACACACAATATTTGGGAAGGGAGGATTTTTCATGTCCCCATTTTTGGGTTTCCCCATTTTGTAGTAGAAAGGACTTATGTGGCTTGTCAATGAAGAAAAAGGGAGCCAAAAGGGGTCATTTAATCCCATTTAGTTATGGGAGGTTATGTATTTAAAGTGACATTAAATAATTAACCACTTAATCATTAAAAATGTATTTTTAATGTTTAATTAGTAATTGAAGGAGAAATAAGGATTATATTTGATTTAGTCAAAAAGGGGAAAATTCTACAAGAGTTAATTTAGTCCAAAAGGGGAAGTTCTAGAAGGAATGGAGGAAGGATCTAGAAGGGGTTGGAAAATTATTAAAGAAGGGTAACCCCTCACTTATTATTATGATTATGATTTGATATCTTATTGGAGTGTTCTTGTAGCCAGTGTTTTCGTTGGGGTTTTGGGAAAAACCCTTCCACTATTGGTTTGGTTTTGGTGGTGCAATATCCACCCTAGCTAGACAAGGAGGAGGATCCATCTAGGATATTCATTAGAGCTTCATATTGGATTTGTTTTCAGTTTTGGATTGTAATGATATTCTTGGAGAGGTTGTGGAACTTGGAGGGTTGGATCTCATATGTTGAGGGGGGCATGATTCCAGATTTTTTGGATTGTATTTTTTGTTTTCCATTGATGTATTGCAGTTGTTATAGAATCCTTGGATCATTATATTCATATATTATTTCATAATAAAATACCACCTATTGTCTCTTCTATTTCTGGTGTATTTTAATTACATGCAATATATTTGGAAAAAATGTCTATTAGTAGAATGCATGAAAATTGTTTGTGAAAATGTTTCAACCAGATTAGAGCATCAAGAAAATTTATTGCATAAAAGGACAAAATATCCCATCCCATTCTATTAGGGATATTACATACATGGTTGATAATTGATATGGTATAGGTTTTGGTACATGGCTTATGTATGATATGGTACATATCTTGGCACATGGTTGATGCATGTTATCGGACGGGTTTTGGTACATGGCTAATAAATTATATGGTACAGGTTTTGGTACATGGTTTATGCATACCATTGATGTTTTGGAACATGGATTTGACACATATCTTAATGATGGTATGATACATGTTGAGGAACTTCTTGGTGATCTTGGTACATGCTTTGTACATATTTGGAAAATGACTAAAGGCATGTTTTGGCGATGTTGGGCATTTGGTTGAGAAGTGTTCTTGGTGTTCTTGGTATATGATTTATGTGAGTGGATCTAGTTTCTTTGATGTTGAGTATCAATGACAGTGACAGGTTGATTAGTGACAGATTGACAATGATAGGTTAATGATGGTATATCATTGATAGTGATAATGACAGGTTGATGTGATAGTGAAAGTGATAGGTTGATGTGACACTGACAGTGATAGGTTGTTGTATCAGTGACAACAACAGTGGAAATATCAATGGTAATGATAGGTTGAGTCTACACTTATATTTCAGGGTAGTAGGGTGGGGCAAGGAAAGGGGGTCATAGCCTCCTTCTATTTTGTGTCGGAGAACATTGGAAGTTGGAGCTTCCTTCAAGTTGGAGCCTATAAATTAGGGTATCGTAACCTCATTCTCGTTGGAGACAAAGAAAATAGAGAGTTGGAGCCTATAAAATAGGGGGTTGCAGCATCCTTCTAGATTGATGCAGGAGCATCGCTCCACCTCAACAATGTGCCATCTAGAAAACACATCAACGTGCATTCAAGCAGGGGAGAGGTGCTAGCCCTCTCATTTTTCCCTTGTTTTTAAAATTTTAAATTGTAATTAAATGCAATTAAATTATTGTAAGGCTAGAAGAGCCAAATCGATGCCTTTGAGAAGATAAGATATAAGGTCTCCTTTAATGGATGACAGGCTGATAAGATCTAGATATGATTTGGACTAGATGGCCATTGAATGAAACTCAATGTAATTAATGAGAGTAGGTAGATGGAAGGAGAGCTCGAGAAGCCCCTCTTTTGTAAAAGATCTTTGAATCAAAATTCATTGAGGCAGAAGGGATGTTAGTAGAATTAGGAAGGAGAGGAGAGAGTCAAGACTCTATTATAGTCTGAGATTTTCTAAACATTGTACAGACCTTCTGAGATTAATATAAAGCAGTTTTTCCTGCCCGTGAGTTGTTTGTGTGTGTTTATGCATTTGAATGCTATATTTTATGTGTTTATGAGTTTATGTTGTAGATGTATGTTAGATTCCATCTGCAGGGTGTAGAAATAATTTGATGTCTATGATTTTTCTTATTTTAGTCTGGGTTCTTTGTGGCTAAATTCAAGGGATGCATGACAGAGTGTTGAGGACTCTATGAGTTAGTGCAAAGAGTGCACATCCGATTTCTGTGTTGAATTCAGAGAAGAATGTATTGGGAGGGCACACCAGAGGAATCATAAACTCAAGGGATAAGCCTCAAGGTTACTGAACACCTTGGAGGAGAGACTGTGCAGAGGAAGGAACAGAGAGATAGAATTATTGAGGATTTTGTAAAGCTCTGCCAGGTGGGCATCGAGTGAGTGCAAGGAGTGCACAAAAGAACTATGTTTCAAGTTCAGAGAGAAGAGAAGTGTCAGAAGAGAAGAGACTTACAGGGTTTATGAACACTCTAGAGGAAGACCTGTGCAAGGAGTGAACTACGCCAACACTCAGACGAAGTGTTGAAGGTCGGTCAAGCACAAGGAGTGTGTAGAGGAGATCAAGAACTTTTTCAAGTTTGAAAGCTCAGGAGGACGAGTGCAGAATGTGCCAGGAGGGTAATAGAAAGTCCCTTAAAGGATGTAGAAGGGTCGAGTCCCCTAGAAACTGAGAAAGTTCAAATCTTAGAAGAGATAGTGCAAAGAGAGCACAAGAGTGGACTTACTCCAAGTCTTGAAGCTCGGGACGAGTAGTGCAATGTTGCACGTAGAACACAAGTGTGCACCAGGGCTGAGGTTTGATTTCATTTTGAAATCTCAAGAGATATAAAATTTTCAGAAAAGCAAACGACACCCAAAGTCATCGGGCTCGCAGGAGATATTTCAAAGGTGAAGCCTTTGAAACGTATGAAATCTTTTAGGTCAAGGAAGAAAGAAAAAGCTCAGGAGGAGGAGTGATAGTGGCCATTAGATCCCGAGGTGATCTGAACCATTGGATCATGAGAGCAGCATGGACCATAGATCTGGTCCCAGGAACTCCAAAAAATCGGGATTCGGAAGAAGAGAGGTGAGCAATCCTCTAACTTCGTGAAACGTGAATTATCGATTCTCAAAGGGGAGATATGGACCATTAGATTAGGGGGAGTCTCATACCATTGATCTAAGGCGAGTGGATTTCAGAATTTTGGACTTCGAGGAAAGAGAGGTGAGATAATTTTTGACTTCAATCCTGAAGCGCTTGAGAGTTTCACACCGAGTCATAGCCCAAGGTTATATCAGAGGGGTCCATGGGAAAGGAGCTAGCACGCGCTAGGCTCTAGTTCAGGAGTCTGAGATCGGGAGAGTCAAGGTTGGTTCACATGCAAATACCCGACATGCGAGGTTGTGAAGCGCCTTTTGGATAGGCGTATGGTCATATCAAGTGATCACATGGAGGAATCTTGCATCCGGTGCTAGTTCGTGCGGGCAAGGTTTTGGAAAAGGACCTGTGGATTTGTTTTGTGAATGTTCCAGCAAGGAACTGAAGAGCTTCTTCAACTCAGGAATTTAGAGGAAGATCCATAGACCAGGAGGTCATCAGACCCCACTGAGGTGGGGGCTCTACGTCAAGTGGTATTAGAGCTTGATTTCACCTGTAGAAGTGAGGTGAAGGATGGTGAAAGGAGATAGTATGATACCATAAAGTGGTATCAAATCCACTTTATGTCTATATACAGTAGGCAGAGGGAGGTAGAATAAATAAGGAGATATTTTGATACCATCATGTGGTATCAAAAGGTAAAGTTCATATGTATGCAATAGGTGAAGGTTGACAGGGTGTTGATTCTCTGTGAAGATTGTTGCAAGGTGTGCAACAGGTGATAGACATCCAGGTGGGCTGCAAGAGAAGTTGGGAATGCTCTCAGTTGCAGGGTGTACAACAGACTTTCCAGGAAGGTGGGTAGAAAAAGAAGATGGCTACTAAAGGCCATAAGCATGGTCAAGGTGAGGACCTTCAGTAGAAGAGTAAAGTTGATATGGATAAGTAGCTCACAGAAATCAAAGAATAAATGGATAGGTTAGTGTTGAATATGAAGAAAGATTCCAAGTTAAATTAGAGGTGTGAATGGCCTCTGAAGAGGAAGATAAAATGGCATGCTCATAAATTGTTGGCCAGAGGACAACAAAGGTTGTTGAGAGTGTGGTTGAGGTATGTTGAAATACTCATAGGTGAATAGGAGATGGTTCATATCTGTGAGCTAGAAAATGGGAAGAGTCTTAGTGATGATGAGGAGATAAGATCAGTTAAGGATCTCAGAAAATGCCAAGAGGGAAGAAGTGGACTTTCAAGTTGTCAGGTGGGCAATGGAAGGATATCAGTGGATGATCTCAGGAGCTACTAGGAGGGTGGTAATGAAAGTTCACATTTCCAGTTGGGAAATGAAATGAGATTAGTTGACCTCATAGACTACCAGGAGAGTAGAAGAGAAATTCCAAGTTTCCAGGTGGGCAAGGGAAGTGAGATGTATTGGTTGAGGGTATTATGAGATTAGAGGTGAGTTCATATCAGCAAGGAGAGTTGATGGAGGAGGATCTGAAATACATTCTGATCATTGGAGGAATTGAGGTATTCCTACCACATAGCCTAGTTGAGGCCAAAGCATGTGGTGCAAATGAAACATCAGAAGAAGGACAACGAGCAGTGACTTTCATAGAGGGAGAGAAGGAGAAGATGTTGATGTTTTCCCCAGTAGAAGAAGAAGAGAATGCAATTAATATGATCACTCCATGGGAGAAGGAGTTGTATATGATGGAGGATTTGTTGAACAATCTAGAACCAGAGAAGGACTGCCATGATGCATTCATGCAGAGAAAATTAGAATTCCAATCTGAGGAGTAGCTGGAGGAAGCTAGAGTTGAACCAACACAAGGAGAACTGGCAGAAGTTAATCTGTTAGAGGAGATAGCTGAGCAGTAACTCAGTGATGAGACTACAAAAATGGAGCCTATATAAGAATGGAAATCTAAGGCCACAAGAGATGAAGACATGAGGGGGATCGAGTTGATCTACCCATTGATAAGGAAGAGATGAATTAGTGCAGTCTGCATGGAAGAAGGAACCAACCAGTTGAGAAGCCACACGAGGTAATTGAAGGAATCAGAACGTTGATGTTGAGGTCAATAGAGGATACTGTCAGCAAGAGAAAGATGAATAGAGGGAAACATGCCATAGCATCAAGGGAGCAACAACAACAACAACAACAACAGAGAAGTGGAGCAGGAGGACAACTCCAGAGGATATTTTTGGATCCAGGAGGATTTCAACAGAGTTGGGAAGCTCATGAGTAGGAGCTGATGAATTTTTCACAGAAGTGGAGTATTACGTAGGAGCATCGCTCCACCTCAGCAATGCACCAGCTAGACAGTACATCATCACGCATTCAAGGAGGGGAGAGGGGCCAACCCTCTCATTTTTCCTTCATTTTCAAATTTTTAAATTGTCATTAAATGCAATTAAATGATTGTAAGGCTAGAAGAGACAAATGAATGCCTTTGATCAGATAGGAGATAAGGTCGCCTTTAATGGGTGACAGGCTAATAAGATCTAGATCTGATTTAGACTAAATGGCCATTTAATGCAATTCAATGTAATTAATGAGAGAAGGTAGATGGAGGGAGAGCTCGAGAAGCCCCTATTTTGTAAAATATCGTTCAATAGAAATTCATTGAGGCATAAGGGATGTTAGCAGAATTAGGAAGGAGAGGAGAGAGTCGAGACTTTGTTGCAGTCCGAGGTTTTGTAAACATTGTACATATATCCTGAGATTAATACAAAGCATTTTTTCCTGCCCACTAGTTGTCTGTGTGTGTTTATGCATTTGAATGTTGTCTTTTATGTTTTTATGAGTTTATGTTGTAGATGTATGTTAGATTCCATCTGCAGGGTATAAATAGAATTTGTTGTTTGTGAGTTTTATTATTTCAGTCTGGGTTCTTTGTGGCTAAATGCAATGGGTGCATGACAGAGTGTTGAGGACTCTGTGAGCCAGTGAAAAGAGTGCACATTGGAGTTTTGTGTTGAATTCAATGAAGAACGTGTCAGGAGAGAACACCAGAGGAATCATAAACTCAAGGGAGAAGCCTCAAGGTTATTGAACACCTTGGAGGAGAGATTATGCAGAGGAAGGCACAGAGAGACAGAATTGTTGAGGATTCTATAGAGCTCTGCCAGGTGGGCATCGAGCGAGTGCAAGGAGTTCATAAAGGAACTTTGTTTCGATTTTAGAGAGAAGAGAAATGTTGAAGGAGAAGCCACTGGCATGGTTTTTGAACACTCTAGAGGAAGACCTGTGTAAGGAGTGCACTAGGCCAACACTCAAATGTAGTGTTGAAAGACAACTAGTTGAAGGCCGATCAAGCAAAAGGAGTGTGAGGAGGAGATAAATGTTTCAAGTTCAAAAGCTCAGGAGGACAAGAACATAATGTGTCAAGAGGGCACTAGAAAGTCCCTTGAAGGAAATAGAAGGGCCAAGTCCCCTAGAAATTGAGAAAGTTCAAAGCTCAGAAGAGATAGTGAAAAGAGCGCACAAGAGTGGACTTATTCCAAATCCCGAAGCTCATGAGGAGTAGCGCAAAGTTACACATAGAACGCAAGTGTGCTCCATGGCTAAGGTTTAATTTCATTTCCAAATCCTAGGAGAGATAGCATTTTCAGAAATGCAAATGAGACCCAAAGTCACCGAACTTGCAGAAGGTAGTTCAAAGGTGAAGCCATTGAAACATATGAAATCTTCCAGGTCAGGGAAGAAAGCGAAATCTCAGGAGGAGGAGCGATAGTGGTTGTTGGATTGCAAGGTGATCTAAACTGTTGGATCATGAGAGGAGCGTGGACTGTAGATTTGGTCCCGAGGAACTCCAGAAAATCAAGAATCAGAAGAAGAGAGGTGAGAAGTCCTCCAACTTTGAGAAAAGCGAAGTCCCCATTTGCAAAGGGTGTTGGAAGATTGGTTGTTGTCATTGATGTCAACCCTAGTCATGGGTTTTGGACCACAATATTGATGAAGGTATTTGGACATGAAGGACAATGCACATGCAGATACAACACCCATGGATGGATAGTATACATCATGTTGTTTCTGGTGGTATATGGCATGTCACGTGGATCCTCATGGTTGAGGAGAAATGAATTTTTGAATATGACAAAGTGATTTGAAGAAGGAAGTTCATGTAGTCCCTAAAGATAATTAAAGAACAAAATTACAAAATAAGAAAGTGTCAGGTCGGCTCTAATGTTAAAAGGAAGTGAAATAAATGGTATAAATAAATATCATTATACATTCATTTGATATACAAGTCAAGTTTCAGAGGAAATCAGAAGTAAAGAAAGCCGGATTTCAAGGGAGGATGAAGTCTTTTGGTGATGTGTTCTAAGGTATGTTATTTTCAGGTCATCTTACCATTTTCACGATAATGTTTTTTTCTAGAACGATTTAGATGGTAAAATTTCTATGGTATTGAGAAGACATATCAAGGTACCTGTGGTAAAAGTTTCAGCTCTTGATTCACTATAATTATGGAGATACACTCTGTGGAAGATAGGATTTTTGACCAGTGTTGAAGCCAGTCAATAAACAGGTGTTTTGGGTAAAACAGTCATAAATTATTCATAGAGAATCCAAATGAAGTGGGAAAAATTGAATTGGAAATAGTACGGACTGTAGTTTCTTATGGCTGAGTTTCATAATCTAATGTTAAATATTGAGCGCGGGGCATTCTGTACAAGTGCGGTCTCCTAAATAAACTAGAATTGAACAAAGTCTACCATTCTCTCTATAACTTCTTTTTGGGGTGGATTTAAGGAGTGAAACTTGGAGAATTTTTAGAGAATACATTGAGTAATATTATCTACGGGATCAGAGTATTCCAAGAATTGAATAATTTCATAAATTGAAGAAGTTTCAGGAAGCATTATCAAGTTCTATGTGATGGTTGGTTTATGCTGATGATTTAATGTAAAGTTTTATTATCTCTCATATATTCTTGGGTGGAAGGATGGGGCAAGGATGGAGAGTTAAATTCTCTCTTGATATTGGAGGATTGTATCTTCCTCTTGGAGGTTTATCCCTCCCTTTACATTTGGAAGTTGTA